>JAJIZL010064150.1:0-17027 GCA_023969395.1 Amblyomma maculatum | reverse complement strand
AAACAACAAAATGAAAGGAATCATGTAGAAGCTTTAGATTAAAGCAATGCTATCAATTTCCAGGGGCCTATGGTACTTTACAGCCTTTGTCTGCTAACACACACAAAATTTGCAAGTAGCTGCTTGTCATCCCTTCAATTCAAGGTCGCGTCTGGCAGTAGCCAAGATGGAAGCAGAATGCAAGATACCAGTGTACTGTGGGATTGAAATGCCCGTGAAGCACCCCATTTGCCCTAAATTAAGTTACCCGCTGCTATACATTACGACCTTCCTCATAGCCAAGTTACTTCGGTAGGTTAAAAAATTAATACCGCAAACTAAATGAATACGTGCGAGCGTACGCGGAAGGAAGCTAGCCGGTTGTATTCAAGGCCCTGCAAAAGTGTCGAGATGTGCTAATTTCTAGCGGAGTTGAAATCATGGCCTGGATAAATTCGTTTTTATGCACAGCTCGTGTTAAAAAAAAAGGCCAGCTTACACACGCTTAAACCGCGCACAACTGACACAAATGCACTTTCCTAAAAAGACAGAAGTCGGCAAGGTTAAAAAAAGGCAATGAACCGTAGCACTTACTTCACAAAGCCGTGCGTTTTTTGCAACTTCTTTGAAGTCAGCCCGCCCGATCCTGTTCATCCAAACTCTTCTTCTTTTCGCGTTGCGCGGGCCAGATGGCAAACAAAAAAGCCTTTTGCCTTCGCCTTGTCGGTTCCGGCAACCGAAGGCACAGCAACACGGCATCACGATGAAGCTTGCGCGTGCGGATAAAGCCCCACGAGCAGCTAAAGCGCCCACGTGCAGCTAAAGCCCCTCTATCGTGCAGCTGCTTCGCCGTGCTGGTCCGAAAATGGCAGCCGGCGCGCGCCGGGAAGAAAAAATACACAAAAGCGCAACACGCGATTCCACGTGACACGCATCGGCGAATGGGTGAGCGGAGGAGGCTGGGGAGACAGAGGTGGCGAGGAGGAAATTTTGAGGGGGAGCGCGGAGGCGGCAAGATCTAATAATGGCGGTACTTTGGAAGGATAGAGGGGCTTTAGTGCAGCGCAGCGCTGTCATTCCTGACGTCACTCAGTGGACGAAATCGGTGAAGCGGGATCGGTGATGCGGCGTTTTCCTGGTTGCACGTGCCGATAGATGACGCAATATGAGAGTTTGAAGCTCCGGTCAGACCAAGCAGAAATGCCTGGAAAAAGCAGAAGGAAGGCACATGAGGCCACATGCCGTTGCCTGATCCGCCGTGCCCACTCAGGGTTGTGAGGGTTGGCCCCCTCAGAGTCAGCTTAGTGTACTTATCACATTCCACTTTACCGCAACAACTTTTGCCTACAAACACGGAGGAGCTTGACCGTCATACGATATCATACATGTAGCGACGGCAAATGAGGCGATATGCTAGCCATCTGGGAGTGCACACTAAATACGGTAATCTTTAGGTACGCTTTGTAAAGGTGCACATTTTCACATCGAAGTATACCTATAATTTAAAGGTTACGCAATGTAACCTTTCCACTTTTAACTTTTGTAAAAGTTACAAATGATAAAGGTTACTTCTTGTTATGCATAGGTTACGCAACTTTTTTTGAGCGCTGTGACCTCTACAAAGGTATCAGTTCAGTTCAGTAGTTCAGTCGTGTCGAAATCTTCGTGACCCTATGGACCATGTCACGCCACGCTTTCCGGTCTCTCACTATCTTCCTAACATCACATAACTTCATTTGCAGCGCCTCGAGGATGCCATCTAACCATCGCGTCCGCTGCCTACCCCTTCTCCGGCGACCCTCAACCTTTCCCAACATCAAATCTTTCTCCAGCGACTCCTCTCTTCTCATCAGATGACCAAAGTAGCTGAGCTTTAACTTTAGAATTTGACCCTCCAATGAGCAGTTAGGGTTTATGGTCGACAATATCGACTGATTTGATCTTCTGGCAGTCCAAGGAACTCTCAAGAGTCTCCGCCAGCACCACAATGATATTATCCGCATATCTAAGGTTGTTGATACGTTTTCCAGCAATCTTCACTCTAGGTGAAGACTCGTCCAGACCGGCCTTCCTCATGATGCACTCTGTATATAGGATAAATAGGCAGGGCGACAGTATGCAGCCTTGTCTTACTCCTTTCTGAATCGGAAACCAATCAGTAAGACTATGCCCAGTTCTGACTGTGGCCTCTTGCCCTTCATACAGGTTCCTGAGGAGACAGATGAGGTGAATTGGAACTCCCATCTCTTGGAGAGCTTGCCACAATCTGCTGTGAGCTACGCTGTCAAACGCTTTCGCATAATCAATAAAGCAGAAGTAGATGGGTTTCTGGAACTCTCTTGCTTTTTCCATGATCCAGCGAAGGTTGGAAATCTAGTCTCTAGTTCCGCTGCCCTTGCGAAACCCAGCTTGCACGTCCGGAACCTCCCGATCCACATACTGCTGCAGCGTATACCTTGGAGGATTTTCAACATCACCTTGCTAGCATGCGAAATAAGCGCGATCGTACGGTAGTTGGAACAATCTTTAGCACTGCCTTTCTTTGGAATGAGGATGTAAACTTACCTCTTCCAATCCTGTGGCCACGCAGGGTTGTCGAAATCTTCTGACACAATGTATGCAGAATTTTAACAGCGTAATGGTTGAAGTTTTGAAGCAACTCAGCTGGAATGCCGTCAATTTCGCTAGCTTTGTTCTTAGCAAGGCTGCCTAAGGCCCATTCAACTTCACTCCTCAGGATGCCCGGCTCGAGATCAGTAACCACAACCGTTTTATGTTGGGTTTGCACATCCGGGTCCTTTTTGTAAAGTTCTTCAGTATATTCCTGCCACCTCTTCTTTATCTCTGAGGCTTCAGTGAGGTCCTTGCCTCGCTTGTCCTTTACCACGCCCAGCTTAGCACATTAGCTTCCTTTGATGTCTTTGATTGTCTTATACAGAGCTCTTGTGTTCCTTAATTGGCTGTTGTCCCCAACTGCTTGGCACTGTATATTCAGGAAGGCATTCTTATCTCCTTGCTATTTTCTGAAAATCCGCATTGAGAGCCTTGTATCTTTCTCTTTGCCCCATAACTTTTGCCATCCTCCTTTCCTCAGCTATTTGCAAAGCCTCTGCAGATAACCAGTTTGCTTTCTTGCATTTCTTTTGCTTTGGAACTACCTTAGTAGCACCTTCTTGTATTATATCACGAACATCAGTCCACATCTCTTCAGGCTCTCTGTCTTCTAGATCTAATTCTTGAAATCGATTCCTCACTTCCACAGCTTATTCTGATGGAATTTGATCCAGATAATACATGAAAGGCCTTCTAGGTTTCTGCGTTTTCCTCAATCGAAGCTTAATTTTGGCAACAAGAAGCTGATGATCGGTGCCACAATCGGCCCCAGGCCTTGTTTTTACTGCTTGTGTAGCGCTTCTCCATCTCTTCCGGCAAAGAATAAAATCGATCTGATTCCTGTACAGACCGTCCGGTGAAGTCCATGTGTACAGGTGCCTCTTGTGCTGTTGAAGATGAGTATTCGCTATGGTCAGGTTGTTTTCTTGACAAAACTCTGCTAGCCTCTGCCCAGCTTCAGTTGGCTCACCAAGACCGAACTTGCCTATAATTCGGGATATTTCTTCACTCCCGACCTTAGCATTCCAGTCTCCTATGAGAAAAACGACGTCTGATGATGGAGTGCGGTCTAAAAGGCATTGTAGGTCCGCATAAAATCTCTCAACGTCAGCTTCTTCAGCAGTAGTGGTTGGTGCATAGACTTGGATAACTGTTATGTTGAAAGGGTGACCTTGGATCCGAAGTGAAATCATTGGGTCGTTTTTGGGGTTGTACCCTAGCACTGTTTTGCCCATTTTTCTGTTTACTATGACAGCGACCCCATTTCTTCTCTTGGATTCGTGCCCACAATAAAAGACATAATGGTCGCCGGAGTTAAATTCTCCCATTCCGGTCCACTTGAGCTCGCTGATACCCAAGATATCAATGTTCAATCTGTCCATTTCTCGCTTGACGACATCTAGTTTACCTTACGTCATAGATCTTACATTCCATGTTGCTATGTGATATATCTCCTTGCAACATCGGACTTTCCGGTCGCTTCCCGACACATCCACAACTGAGCGTCCTTTTGGCTTTAGCCCTGCCGTTTCATTCGTTCTGGAACTACTAGGAATCGCCCTTTGTTCATCCCCAGTAACATGTGGGACGCCTTCCAACCTGGGGGGCTCATCTTCCGGCGCCATATCATTAATGCTATTGTGACTGGCCATAGAGTTTCGTGGCAGGAAATACTGGAGTGGGTTGCCATTACCTTCTCGAGTGAATCACACTTTGTCAGAACTCTCTGCCGTGACCTGTCTATCTTGGGTGGCCCTACACAGCAGAGCTCACTACTTCATCTAGTTTCGCAAGCCCCTCCGCCACGACAAGGCAGTGATCCATGACGGGGTTACAAAGGTATACATAATCGAGTTAGGCATAGGTTACGTGGCTCAAAATGTGTAATCTTTGTACGCCACAATGGCTGGCCTAAATATGGAAAAACTTTTATTGCAACTTGCTGCAGGTGATAAAATACAGAGGTCTGCTGAAGTTCGATTTGAATGGAACAAACATTGGCCAAACAAGAGAATTACAAACATCGGTATGATGGTGAAATTGTTCATGGACTCCAACATCTTCAAGACTAGAGGAAATACATAACAACAAACTTCCCAAATATTGTGTACATTACAGAAAAACTAAGGAATGTAACATATGCAGGTATGTTCAAGGCACCACTTTTGCAAACGTTTTGCAAAAAATATATCGCAATCAATGGGCATGCAAAGCACTGAAATATGGGCCCATATTACAGTTTTACTGTTGGCATTTCAAACAGAACCACATTGAAAAAGCAACTCAATAATGCAAGCTCAGATGAAGTCTTGCTTGGAAAAGAGCTTGTTTACAACATATCACTCTTATTGTAATGTAAATAAAAAATAGCCACTGTGATTGTAGTACTAAAATGAACAAAATAAAAGCCCAATTATTCAAGAAATAGTGCAAGGCATAGTGCAAGGGATACAACAGACACAATATATAAATGATAAAAATGTAATTGAAAGCTATATTGTAATCACATATTTTATCACACTTTTTAAAAGAAAGAATAAAATGACTACAATAATGGATAAAAAGAAGAGATAGAAAGAGTACAAATAAAATGCGTTCTTTTAAAACTTTCGGCTACATATAAACGTAAACAACAATCAATCGACTTAAACGTTTTGCCTAAACAGCACACAGACATATGTGAACCGAAGAGCTTTTTCAGAGGTGCGTAACACCAAAGAATTCAGCCCAACTTCCCTTGATGATACAAACAAAAGCCCTTCGCGACTCCTCCAGTCACTTTACTAACAACGATGCACAATGACATGACCAATAACTTGTAACATTAACAGTGAGCTATAACCTTGACAACACTCGCATACGTGCATCAACTTGTGTTCATATACTTCAACATATTAAAAAATGTAAACAATTGAAAAACATTTCTTACCAGAAAATTAGAACACATTGTTCTTTTTCAAGAGAATGAACAGGCTCTTAAGTCGGTTAGTCAATAGTCCACGTGGCAGTACAGTATCGAGCAGGGCAATCTTCAGCAGCAGGATGAGTATGGCGGAAAATGCTGGCGGATAGTCGAAGTTTTTTCATGTAATACGTCACCAAGCAGAAGCTGAGGGTACGAGGTTTCCTTTGCTGATCAAGATCACTTCTTTACTATTTCCAGCGTAAACGCAAGTGTGTTCAGCACAGGTATATTCATGAGGTGCAATCACTTTGAGCTCTTCAAGGCAGTGCGATCTGTAGAATGTTAAATTAGAGTCAATGAGTAACAATTCGTCCTTAAAGCATGTCTGATGTTCTCACCAGAGTGAAACATATATGGTGCACAGAGAACACGAGACGGACAGGCGGGCACTCCCAGAGGTCTAAGCTTTCGTTGTTGTTTTTTTATTCCAACCTGTAAACAAGCAAGACTGCGACATTTAAGCTAGTAAAGGTTGGAAAGTAGCTATAGTCGCACAACTTGAGGAACCTCGCCGAGCTCGTGTGTAAGACTATTCGGGCAACTGAGGAGTCAGGTGTGAAATAAGAGCCTGGTGCAAACAGTCTACCTCAAAGCGATCAGATGCAGCCACATCTCCCGTGGTTTTCACAAGACTTCAAATTTAAGCACTCAAGTAGAGCTATAACGGTTTTCATTAAACAATATCGTGCTTTCCTTCGTCTTCAAGTGCTTTTTTTGCGTTTTGTTTTAGGCATTTGTGTACTCAACCCACTTAACCATTCGAGCAAAGCTATACTATTGCACTTCATAAATTCCACTCTCTTACTGTAAACCACCTAGGCAGGATACGAAGTAAAACACAAGAAGGAATCAATTCGCAAGAAGCGTGAAATGTCGTCACGGTATATAGCGTCGCTGCATGCCTACACTGAAACATCAGTAGGCTGTCTCCCATATCGCACATATCGCATAATCCACACATTCGGTACAGCCACACATTCAGTATTTTTTACACGTGCCTGGCTGTAGCGCAGTATGCCTACGGCGAAAAGATCAATCGACAAAGAGTAAAAAGACGTGCAAAGTTGCCGAATTTTCATCGAGAGCAGAGCATAGCCGCGCATTTTAAGCGTGCTCATCTCAAAGTATAAGAAAACGCACATGTAACCAACGCGCCCACACGCATGTGAACGGGCAAAACTATAGTGCTGAATTACCAATCTGTACTGTTCATAGATTGTACCCAACGACCCGAGCCACCGACCCGAACCTATATCACAGATAACTAGACACGTCAACACAAACTCTCACGTGATAAGTCAGTCATGCACTGGCAGAAAGCTATTGAACCTGATTGAGGTACGAAATGCAGTTACAGAACGAACTTTGCAAATGAGCAGATAAAATACACGTTTTGATAAGCAACGAATAAACGAAGGTATGTAGGGTATACTGCTGGGCTAGTTGGTGGTGGTTATCGAACATTATGATGTCGCAGCGCAGTTGTGTGTGTCCCTAGCCCTTTGTCCTTGTCTGCCAGCGCTGCGACACCATAATGAATAAACGAAGACTACGCAGTCGTTAAGGTGTTTTGGATGAAAAAGGAGCCCCTCACTCAAATCCATGATTCTACCGTGAGCAATTGAACAGTTGCGGCAGAAGTCAAAAATTAATCGTGCTAGCTGCGAAGTCGTCCGAAGAGCAATGGCGTACCACTGACAGCCACATAATGGCTCGTCTGCCGCGATGCACACCTCACACGTCTCTTTCTGTTTAGCGACATTGGCGATGTTGTACATACACAGGCCAAAGACTTCTATATCACCCCAAACAATGCACACAAGACACACGCCACCAGCAAACGGCGTGGTTCATGAGAACTTTGAAGCACTTGAACTGACTGGGCTAGCGGCGAAGCCGTCACCACGTCGTAACGTTCGGGCTTCCCCGCCGTCCAGACCCCCGCGTGCAACGCAGCCAACCGTTCAGTAAATGACGTCGCTTTTCAAAAACGTAGGTCACGCGTCGCGCGTGTGCGCATGCGTGTCTCTATGGGCATATCTCCCGTCGTGTCGGCACATAGGTTACCGACCTGCTCATAGGTTACTGTGCAAAGGTTACTTGGGAATAATTTGATGGTAACCTTTGAAATGCTTGAACATAGGCCATTGTAACCTTTAGTCTGAGCAAAAATAGATAAAACATGGCCAAAGATGAAAACTGGCTGCTTATAACCTTTGATCCATAGGTTACTGACGTCTAAAAGTTACATTATAGGTTAGTGTGAGGATAGCTTTGTGTTTCAATGATGGAAGGTTTACGAATCTGCATCACTAGTGCATCATGTTTGGATATAAGACAAGCCATGAGCACAATGTTCCTTTTCTGTTTCTCTTGTGCCTGCACCCGCTTCCCCGCAGACAAGCGTGCCAACTCCGGCCCCACTCTGGATACTCGGTTCCGGCTGTTCACCCGCCAGAACCCGCACAAGCCCTACTTCTTGGTCTCCTCTGACCGCGACAGTATTCTGAACTCCACCTTCAACGCAAAGTGGGACACCAAGATATACATACACGGGTACCTCAACAGTGGCAAGCTGCTCGCACCGGAAATGGTGGGTATAAAAAAAGACGACCATGTGCCCAGCTTCTTGTTTTGAAAGGCGCGGGTGAAGACACGCATTGCGCTGTCTTCGCACATGCCTTTTGCGCAATTTTAGACGAGCCCGCATCTGTACTTTTGGTCGAATATTTACGGGAATCTTTCAAGGTGGAGTAGGTGTTTAATTAGGGAGTAATTAATCAATGACACTTACCCTAGCGCCGCCGTACAGCTGCAAAGGACAGCTATGCTACTTTCTCGGAAACTTCATAGTTCTGGACAAATTCTCGCCCTCGAGGCAGGACGAATTGGTGGATGCCAGTGTGTACTTACTCCCTTATTACATCTATACCTCTGTATCGTCATTTGTCAACCTGCGCCACTGACTGTTGAAATATCTTCAAACAAACCCAGTCAGGTGAGATAGTGCACGGAGATGAGGATGTTACTGGTGACCTACATTTCCCATGAAACTTACGCTCAAACAAGTTTTATTAACGTTGCAGAAAACAAGTAACCAATTGCAGTGACTCTATCCAAAATGTAACAGTGCTCAACTACAACCCCAAAAAGTAACTGAATAATTCCAAAAGAGTTCCTGTCCTGTTTTGTTCTTTGCACTTTAGTCACGATACAAACTCGCTCAAAGTGTGGTGAACTGATCCGACATGATTGGGAATTTTGTTTTCACGTCGTTCGTTTTCAGCACGAGTTGTTCTTCAAAGTTGTCGTCATGATTTTGCGACGTTTCCTCGAGACATCAGCCGCTACACCGACTGCCTTTAGGTGTAAGCGCCGGAGGGCAGGGCGGTGCTGTACCTCGCGCATCCGCTCACATTTCAGCAATGCTTCAATGGCAGTTTCTTCGTCTTCTCTGAAGCGTCGCGCATTGTTGCTGGCTCTGTGAAAAAGCGCTGCAGGAAGACTGGTAAAATGCTGGAGGTGTTTTCTTGGGAACATCAGACATAGCTTACTATAATAAACATGCTATATTTTCAATATTCTTGATTTCAAGTATAGTAGTTTTAATACAGCTACCAAAAAGAAATGTTTGAAGTAAGAAAGATAAGATTTTTTATAAGAACGAATTGCTAGTCATGATTTATGTTAAGAGCCATCCATAAATGGCGACAGCTACACCGAGAACTAAGATCCTGGAGAGCGTAACATGCCAGGCAGCCATGCGCATCGTCGTCAGCCTGTACAATCTGACGCAATCGCATCGTCACGGACGCTTCACCCCTGTGGCTTTTTGCAAATAATTGATTCCCTGAAATCAATTACAGAGAAAAAATATTGAATTGCCCAAAACATTACTGTTTAAAAAGTAACCAATTAATTAGAAAACTACGTTAAAATTTGAATAATCACAATAAATTATTTATGCATAACTTTGCCTAACACGAGAGTTCTTCAATACTCCTAATTGTTATGAAACTCCTGCCAAAGTTTGGTTCGTAGACAAAAGCAGCCGCGAGGGGCGCTGACGCTGATTGAGGAGCCGCGAGCAGTCGGCCGGCCCGGTGGCTTGCGGTACGGTTTGATGCTAAATTCTTGCTTTCACTGTCGAGCTCTTATATCCTGCTTGTATTACTTTGCGCGAAATTGAAGCTGAGGTCATGTCTCCGCCGCCCATACGTAAGAGCAGTCAGCTTGATGCTTGTAGGAAGAAGACGCTGTCGGCATATCCAAAGCTTGCTTCTTATCCTTGATCATCCGGCTGTATGTGGAGATTTGTCATTTTTATAACGGGGCACTGAAAACTTTCCGTAGAGTATGGTGTGCTAATTAACCTACAGTGAACTTTAAAGGGCCACTGTCCAGGGAAGGCCCTTTTAAGCAAATGAGCCCAGTGTTTCAATCAGGTACCGGAGATAGTCTGTGCAAAATGCTACAGTGACACGCGCGCCGCAAAGCATCGAAAATACAATTCAAAGCTCTCTCATGCTCTCCTCTGGGAAGCCAGCTTCCCCTTTTCCTTCGCTGGCCCGACGGGCCCCAGTAATGACGTACGTACCGCGAACGACGTCCATTGGTCCGTCTCGCTGACTGACGGGAGAAGGATGGGTGTCTACCGCTCGCTGAGCGCTTTTCCCTCGCCACGGCCAGACTGAATCCAGCGGCGCGCGCTCCCTCGGCCGCTTTTTTTTTTCCGCGCTCGCGGAGAGCCACGCCCCACCTCCCGCCAAACGCGGAGGAGGAAGGGCAATTTGTATTGCGGAGGCTAGACCACCTCGGGCAGGAGAGTGAAAAACCTTTGCGAGGGAACGGAAGGAGAGAGGCATGACAGAATCGGGTGATTGCGGTGGCTGTAACTGCGTTATTAGTTACTCTTTTCAAAAAAATTTTGCGGCCTTGCGTTCTAGGGGCGAAGTCTCACAGTCACCGGGGAAGAAAATATTTTAAAATATCTACTAGCTTGCTCACGTGGTCCAGCTATCTGAGAACAGGATTACGTCGCTTCCCCTTTCAGCATGCTATCCACTGGCCGGCTTAAATATTTTACAGAATGGATCATAGCTAAGCGTCTGAGAGTGTCTACGAACGCGCAAAATATTCTACTGGTTGCTTGGTCTGCGCGGCATTCCGACGGTGACCTTTAGGAAGCACAGTGCATTCGTTGTCTTTTTTCGCGATACTTGCCCAGAAGAGAGCATTTTTATAAGTAAATGTTTGTGTTTATATTGCGCATTTTGGCGGGAATAGTTTTAACAGTCTGCCTGCATGGTTTCGCTATTTGCAAAGTGAAGATACTATACGACATAGTATCGCCAAATTCTCAGACACTGATCGAATAGCACCTTTCTGCATTTTGACGTGTTAATGTACATGTTACAACGCAGCACCGCGGTCTTCATCATAATAAAGTAATTTATTTTTTACACTTAGCTGTCGCTGTCATTGGCTGTGTACTTGCGCAAATTAAAAACAAATCGAGCATCTCGTGCAAAATGAACAATGTATTCACGTACTCTCAATTAGCGGTGATGACGGATCAAAGGTGAAGAAAACGGCGATTACGTTTGAAAGTAAACATTTTATTGGGCTGACTACCACGGCGCCGATAGCAACAAAGTGCTTGGCGGTTGTTGAAGATGAATGCCTGCCAATCTCGGTGGCGGTGGAATGGCCTATGTTATGCAATGTGTTTCAGTTCACTTCCCTCTGGAATGCCTTCGGGTCCTAAGCCCATTTCAATAAATAAATGAATAAATAAATAAATTTAAGGATGAAGATGTACGTGCAAAGGTGAAGAAGGGGGTGGTGTTGAAAACGTTTGTTAAAAAGAGAGAGTTACATGGAGGTTGCTCTGGGGTCAGGCTTAGCACCCTTCTCCTCACAAACACTAGGCGGAGTCCCTAGTACGGGACCCCAGTGGCTTCCGCTGCCGCCATTGCTCGCTTGACTAACGCCGTTTGGGCTTTCAGGTCGGAGCAGGCGGGTAGCGTCGCCTACCAGTCCTCCCTGGTGGGATTCGGGTTATGTGCAAAGGCAGGGTTGGAGGGGCACGCCCACACCATGTGGAAAAGGTCCAATGACATTTCCCCACAGTCCTAGAACCTCTAATAAACCACAATTCTAGGTTTGGTGGAGGTGCGGGATGTAAAATGTCAGTCCTGGACCTCCGTAGCCGCACTCTTCCTACAACTGCAATGCCATACGACGTCCAACATCAAGGCATGCAACCTGATACAACTGTCATCTGCGCCGGCTCCCTTCACCGGCGAGAACCCCGGCTATCTTCAGCGGTACTGATGAGCACGATATTGAAGACTGGCTCACATCTTACGAACGGGTGAGCGTCTACAATAAATGGGACGACAAAACTAAATTGAACAACGTAATATTTTATCTCACTGGCATGGCAAAATTGTGGTTCCACAACAATGAAAGCGACATCCGTACGTGGGCTGTATTTAAAACAATGCTCGCCGAAGTCATTGGTCGCCCGACTGTTTGGAAATTGTGTGCCAAGCAGAACTTGCGTGAACGATCGCAGCAGGTCGACGAAAGCCTTTTAAGGTATATCGAAGAAGTCGTCGACCTAGCTGTGCAAACTTATGGGCACTAACATGTCAGAGGCTGTAAAATCAAACATATCTTTAAAGCTATTGACTATGACGCCTTCCAGATGTTGTCAGCGCGCGACTTGCTAACCGTCAATGAAGTCTTCCCTCTATGCCAGAGCTTCGAGGAGCTGCGCAAGCAGAGTGTTGACGCGTCAGACCTAAGCACAGTTGAATCGCTTGCCGGACTGACGTCTGCAGCCAACGACCCATTGTTGCTGCATCAAATTAAAGCATTTATCAGAAAAGGTGGCGCGTCAGCTTTTCCTGCTTCCTAGCACTCAAGAGCAGCCACACCATTTGGCCCCGGCATTGCGGCAGGCTACCCAGGAGCAGGTTGTTGAGGCGCTTCCATCTGTCCATCCGACATCAGTTATCGCTGCTGCTCCTCTGACTTACGCCGACGCCGTTCAAGAGCTGTCGCGCGCTCCTATGACCTATGAGGATGTAATCCCAAGGCCTGTCGCCGGTCATTTGACTTACACCGACACCATTGCACGACCTCGGCCGCCAACGTACACTTTGCCATCAGTGCCTGTGCAAGCGCCAGCACCCTATTTTCGACCGGCTCCAAGACCACGCAATTCCTGACGCACGATAGATAACTGGCCAATTTGCTGCATTGCGGGCTGACTGAGCATATTCCCCGCTATTGCCGAAACCGTCTCCCAGGGTCAACATCACCTACCCAAGTTTCTGGGTACCGGTCTTCGACGCCTCAGTATTCCGCGCCTACTGAGCCTGCAGCAAGCTGTCATTTTTCACCAGACTGCTTCGCCCACTCCGACCGCCGTGAAGTTTCCGTCGAGGGTGTTTCTGTCATGACCCTAATTGACACTGGTGCTGCAATTTCGGTAATAGGCGCAAAACTTTGTAGCTCTTTAAATAAAGTGCAGACTCTAATTGCAGGACCTTCGTTGCTAACGGCCAGCGCTCAGCAAATGTAGCCATTAGCGGTGTGCACCGCTCGAGTAGTGATCCAGAATTGCCTTTACACAAATGAGTTCTCTCGTGGTGCCAAGTTGCTCACACGCTGTAATTTTATGCTGAGATGTCCTGTCACGTCTTGCCGGTATCATTGATTGTGCTCTTGCTGAAGTCGGATTTTTCGCGCTACCCGAGCCCGCGCTGAACAACGCTTCTTCTACTCTATGCGCTAATGCCCTCGTCGACGAAGACATCGACATTTCTCCCTCTTCTTCCCTGCTTGTAACTATCACTTGTGACTCTATGCGATCAAACTGTATTCTTCACGCCAGCACATACATTTCTGCGTGCCTTCCGTTGCCCTATGCTGTACTCACTGTTTAGGGTGGCTCCTCTGCGCTCTGAGTCTCTAACTTGTTTAACTAACCCACTGCTTTGCGCCACGGGGAATGTCTCGTGAGCATAGAACCCATCGCATCTCTTCTCTGTGAAGAGACTGACGACGCGCCGCGCCTCGTCATGGCTGCACTCAGCCCTCCACTTTCTGTACCAACTCCCTCTTCCAAAGACCTGTTCCACCACTCCATCGACGCCTGTCTTCCTGCGCTTCAGCGAACGCAACTGCTTGTCCTCCTTGAACACTACAGCTCTTCATTCGACTCTCATCAAAATTCCCTGGGCCAAAGTTCAACTGTCACTCATCGGATCGAAACTGGAGACCACGCACCACTGCGACAGCGACCGTGTCTCTGCAACACAGTACCAGGTTATTGAAGAGCAAGTCGACCAGGTGCTTCAGAACGGCGTCATTCAGCCCTCAACTAACACTTGGGCTTCGTCTGTTGTGCTCGTTAAAAAGAAGGATGGTTCCATACGCTTCTATGTAGATTACCGCCGACTTAATAAACTTAATAAGATTATGAAGAAAGACGTCTATCTTCTTCCGCACATAGACGACGCACTGGACAGTTTGCAAGGGGCTTAATTCGTTTCCTCCCTAAAGTTACGTTCCAGATGCTGGCAGGTACCGATGGAAGCGACCGACCGCTCTAAAACGGCCTTTGTTACTCCCGACGCCCTGTACAAATTTACTGTTATACCTTTCGGCGGCATTTGAGGGAATGATGGACACCATTTTGCGTGGACTGAAATGGACGACCTGCCTCTGCTATCTCGACGACATCGTCGTCTTTTCTCCTGACTTCGACACTCATCTCTACCGCCTGAAGTACGTTTTGACCTGCCTTTCTGATGCCCGATTGCAACTTAAAGATGTGTCATTTTGCCGCCCGTCAAGGGATCATTTTAGGGCGCATTGTCTCCAAGGAAGGGGTTTCTCCACACCCGACCAAACTTCGTGCTGTCGCTGCCTTTCCCAAGCCGAGATCCATCAAAGACCTTCGCAGCTTCCTAGGCTTGTTCTCCTACTTTCGTCGGTTCATTCGATCTCGTCGGTACATTCGAAACGTCGCCAGTCTTTCTACCTTGAACGCCTCGCCAACGTCACTTCACGTTAGTGACACGCTTTCTGCGCAGCGGAAAGACCCCTGATCGCTTCTGTTATTGATCTCTTTTCCGATCCATCGGTCGCTTCTTCCTCGCGCGCGCTTCGGCGCCAAGCATCACACGCACTTCGCATTCGCGACAACCTTTATCGCCACAACTAGAGTGCTGATGCTGGCAAATGGTTGATAGAAATCCCCCGCCACCTACGCTCACAAGCCTGCGACTGCTTCCACGCTGATTCACAATGCGGTCATGCGGGAGTTTTCAAGACACACCATCGACTGCGTTAACGATAATACTGGAGGGGCCTGTATACCTTCGTCCTCAAATACGTTCGCTCATGCCTCGCCTGTCAACATCGCAAGTCCCCACCTCATCGTTTTGTTGGCGAATTGCTGCCGTTACCTGGCCCACCACGCCCTTTGATCGAGTCGGTATTGATTTATATGGCCCACTTCCGTACACTGTCGCTGGAAACAGTTGCGCCATCGTCGCCGTTGACCACCTGACGAGATACACTGAAACCGTTGCCCTTCCATTTTCCATACCGTCTGGCGTAGCTTCATTCATTTGCAGCGATTCGTCCTTCGCCACGGCGCACCTCGTGAACTACTCAGTGACATAGGACGTGTCTTTGTATCTGACGTTGTTAAAGCTTTATTTGAAAAGTGCCACATAATTAATGTAGCCTCTACCGCCTATCACCCGCAGACTAACGGACTCACCAAACGCTTTGGCGACATGCTTTCTAAGCACGTCTCCTCCGACCACTCTGACTGGGATCTTCTCCTTCCATATGTGCGAGGTACGCATACAATACTGCTACTCAGTCAACTACCGGCTTCTCTCCGTTCTATCTTCTTTACAGCCGTCACCCCTCTACTCCACTAGATTTCATTCTTCCGTATTAACGAAACACATATGAGTATACCCGTGCTTCTGAAGCTGCCAGACACGCAGAGGAGTGCCGTAAATTGCCCGGTCACGCACTACTGAAACCAAGTCCCACTGGAAATCCTGCCACGACAACCATCAGACGACGCCGCAATTCTCTTCTGGCAGTCTTTCGTGGCTCTGGATTCCATCTTGTACTCCCTGATTATCCTCTAAATTTATTTCCGAGTATCACGGCCGCTAAAGTGTCCTCGAGCGCATCTCTCCTGTCAATCGCATTGTGGAACCCCGGACGCCCTCACCATACCTCCACCGACGCGGCCGAAAAACTGTCCACGTCCAGTGTTTGAGCAATACTACGACGCTGCCATCTTGCCTGCGCCGTAAGTTGCCAGGGCGGCTCCTCTTCTTCTTGTAAAGATGCAGATGTGCTTGCAAAGATGGAGAAGAAGATTCCGTGCGCTGTCTCCAGTGACATCGCGATTGGTGTATGAGCTGGACCTGGCTTTACGTGGAATGTTCCCATCGTATTTCTAGATCGAGTCCTTGTACCTGTAATAAACACCCATCCTACAAAGTAAATAAATAAACATACTTTGTCGGTGTTCTGCCTCTAATGGTAAGAACTTAATGAGCACAGTCGTCTCAAAGACATTTTTTTTTACCTGTGTTAACAAATCTAGGCGACATTTCAGAAAGAACGATATCTGACACCACTTTGGGGATGGTCGAGGACGTGCTTTGGTTATCGTTAAACACTGGGGGAGCCCTTTTGATACCTTCCAATAGCTGCAGGCTTCAGTTTGCGTAGCTTCGGAAAGACAGACATATATTTCCGATACGCTGCGAACTTACTGTACCGAATGATGTCCATAGTGCCGAAACATTTCTCACGAACACGCACGTTTGCGGAGTTAAATAAGAGGTCAACAACTTCTATTGGGGGGATGGCGTGTCTCTGCTTCTGTCGGCATCAAATGGGAAACAAGAAAATGAGACGTTTCCGCCAACGCTCCCAGAGCCGTACACAATAAGCGGATGGCATCGTCCACAGAGCTCAACGATTTGCGAAAACAACTGCATACGGAGACTTCTGCACTGCGTCAATTAAACCGCCGCGAAACAAAAATGCTACTGTCGCACCCCTCAATACATCGCTTTCCGCGCAGTTAGATGACCGCCCCTTGCGCCACTCACAAACATATGCACTAATAGATAGATAATTATTAGCATCCCTTTTTACATAAACGGGGTGATGAAGTGTCACAGCTCATAATATGTCGAGTGCTCAACATTTTTTTAGATTAAATGATTATTTCCTCTGCAGAGTTCAACACTACTTCATTGAACTTTTCTACCAATCCTCAAGTCGCCTCTTACTTGCTTACACTGTTTCATAATTTAGCCTGCTATGGATGTCCCGAAACGCCAGTGCATCTCGAATCCTTACGTCGGCGTCGTATACTGGTAGTTGGAGTGCCTTACATTCTATAATA
>JAJIZL010064142.1:0-10701 GCA_023969395.1 Amblyomma maculatum | reverse complement strand
CAATTACACAGGTATCCAATAACGTAGAGGCTTTACAACAGATGAAACACGAGAGAGTACATAAACAAACACCAAATTGTTCATCGGGCACTGTTGCAGTCCGACGCCTCAAGAGTCACGATGTGGCCGCCATACGAGACGAGCGCCGCTCCCTTGAAAGTCCGTGGGCTTGCCAGCAGCGGGTGATCCCCGGGAGTCCAGCCGAAGCACAGGCGAATACGTCGCAAAACACGGACGAACTGACTGACTGGCTGACTCAACAAGCGGCGCGGTCGCTTTAAATAGGGCGCGCCGCGTCTGTTTGTTAACACGCGCCAAAGCTAGCGCGCACACACACATAGCTTCGCTGGTTATAGCTCCCTCTTCTCCTCCCGTCGAGCCGCGCGTCGTCATTGGCCAGGTCCCATAGAACCTTCTCGAAAGGCCTGGCACATTCCAGGCCGATGAACCACCGTCCTCCCCGGGCAATGGGGAAGAGGGTCACGGCAACGCGTACAAAGCTACGCGCTCTCCCGCGCGGGGAAGGGGGCTTTTCTCTCCATGCCTTGCACGCGACGCCGCGCGGGCCTCGCGCCGTGCCGGCTTGATAAAAATGGGCGCCGATTTCGTGACACACGAGCGCCTTTTTTTCCTTGCCGAGCTTACCCTCTCTAGTGTCTGCAGCTAATAAATGGCTTGAAGATCTGTCGAGATGACTTTTGCAAACCAGCTGATTTTAAATGCTAATAAAACTGAATATATAATTTTTTTCAGCTTAAACTAATCCATAAAAATATCACACTTTCATTCCAATCTATCTCCTTAAAACAGGTTTCAGTGCATAAGTATTTAGGTGTTCTATTTCAGGAAAACCTCCACTGGTCTTATCATGTAGACTTTGTATCAAGCAAAACAGCCCGATGCATAGGTATACTGAATAAATTTCGCCCGCTTATGCCAATGCACTTGAGGAAGCAACTATACTTTTTCCACTGTCCAGTCTCGTGTTCAGTACTGTCTGTTGGTATGGGGAGTGGGTACAATGATCAACATTGAAAAGATTTATATTTTGCAAACGAAATGCCTTCGGTTTATTTGCAATCTGTCTAGATATGATTATGCGTCTGCATACTTTAAGTAATATATTAAGTATTACCGCCCTCTATAAACAACAACTATCTGAATTTATATACCGGCAATACAAAACTGACAGTAATGTGTTTTTAAGTACATTTATCAACACAGATCCACATTACGTCTTTAGAAGTGTGAACTTTATATAGCCTCGCCTAAGGACCGGGTATGGAATGGAGTTAATTCACTGGAAAATCCCTAACCTCTTGAACTGTTATCCTGACATATTTTATCTACCTTGTTAACATTAAAAAAAAAATGAAGATGTACTTTTCGGAACATACGTGACTATTTGTTTCCTATTTACGTTGTGTAATACCAGTTATACTGTTTACACTCTTGCCTTGATATATGTTAAAGATTCAATTTTGTGTTTTGCTCCTGGTTCGTATTTGTATTACATTCTGACATATGGCTGACTATTTTGTGCTGCTCTAGCTGTGCCTGCTGAGTTGTGTTGCACATGTCAATTGTGGTGCCGAAGGCCCAGTCAGGTGACTTGTACGTCAGCTTTAGCCTCGGTCCAACGGCAAAAACTGCATTTTGCTACAAACTGTACAAAATCAAATCAAAAGTTGTTGGCATCTTCAATTTTATCACTGCGCGCATTTTTTTCCAGATAGAGCCTCTCCAAAAAGCAACATACTGAAGTTGTCACTGAGTTTTACCATCTTGTTACTGAGCTTTACCGTTGTATCGGCAGTCTTAATTATCAGGGCTCTCTTGATATTAGTCAATTAAACATTGGAAAGACGCATAAGCTTCACCTAGGAGTGCACATGGCAGCGCCTTTAGCACCCCGTTTTCATTCCGCGATTTTACTTTTCAATTATTTAAATTTTTAAAATTATTATTACTGTAACGTTGGTACACATCCCAAACACATGCTGTCTGTATATGCGCAACAATCCGCTCAGTATGTGCGCATATAACCTGTTTGCTCCTATGCAGATATGGGCACCTAGAGAGCGCACGTGATGCATATGACGCACTGCATATCATTTGTTCTTTTCTGCTTGTAATCTGCATTTGTTACAGCAGGCATTAAATGAAAAAAATCGACCCCTCGTGGCCTATGCATTGCGTTCCCTCCTGTCATACGTGAATGAACAAATTTATTTTATTGAAATGCGTATTTTGTCAGACACGTTTTGCTCAATTCTGAATCATAACGACAACTGCGTCTTTTCGACCGTGAGTGTGCATTCAATCTGATATGAAATACGTCAGTTTCGAAATTTCACACACTACTACTGCTAGAAAAACTGGCCACCCTGTATACGCAGCGCCTGGTGTCATCGACGGCACCGGAACCTTGAGAGAATGCAAACATTATCCTCATTCATAAGAAAGGGGACACCAAGGACCAATCAGCTAACTGTCTGTTACGTACAAAGTATTTACTAAGGTAATCGCTAATAGAATCAGAACAACCTTAGAATGCCATCAAGCAAAAGATCAAGCAGGTTTTCGGAAACGGTACTCTACTATCGATCATATCCATACCATCAATCAGGTGATAGAAAAATGCTCGGAATATAACCAGCTCTTATACATAGCATTTATTGATTACGAAAAAGCATTTGACTCAATTGAAACCTCGGCGACCATCGGTTATCTTCTCTTCGCACTACATGTCCTGCCCATGTCCATTTCTTCTTCTTAATTTCCACTAGAATGTCGTTAACTTGAGTTATTTCTCTGACCCACTCTGCACGCTTTCTATTTCTTAATGTTACCCCTACCATTTTTCGTTCCATAGCCCTCTGGGTTGTCCTCAACTTAAGTAGAACTCTCTTGGTTAGCCTCCACGTTTCAGCCCCATAGGTGAGTACAGGCAAGATGCAACTGTTGTATACTTTCCTCTTGAGCGATACCGGTAAGCTGCTAGTCATAGAAGAGAAGATAACCGATGGTCGCTGAGGGTAACAAACTGGATTCCAAGGGAAGGAAAGCGTAGCAGGGGGCGGCAGAAAGTTAGGTGGGCGGATGAGATTAAGAAGTTCGCAGGGGTCAGGTGGATGCAGCTAGCACAGAACCGGGTTAAGTGGAGAGATATGGGAGAGGCCTTCGCCCTGCAGTGGGTATAATCAGGCTGATGATGATGATGATGATGATGATGATGAAACCTCGGCGGTGATGCAAACATTGCGAGATCAGGGGGTAGACGAGCCGTACGTGAACGTGCTGGAAGATATATATAGTGGCTGCACAGCAACTATAGTTCTGCATAAAGAAAGTAACAAAATTCCCATAAAGAAAAGAGTTAGGCAAGGAGACACAATCTACCCAGTACTAGTCACAGCTTGCTTAGAGGAAGTATTCAGAGACTTGGAATGGGAGCAGTTAGGGATAAGGATAGATGGAGAATACCTCAGTAATCTGCGATTTGCTAATGACATTCCCTTGCTACGCAACTCGGGGGTTGAACAGCAAATAATGATTGATGACCTAGATAGGAAAAGTAGAAAGACAGGCTTGAAAATTAATATGCAGAAGACCAAGGTAATGTTCAAGAGCCTTGGGAAGGAACAGCAGTTTACGCTAGATAGCAAAGCACTGGATGGAAGTAGTAGGCGAATAAGTCTACTTAGTCAGGTAGTAACCGCAGATCCGGGCCATGAAAAGGAAATAACGAGAAGAATAAGATTGGGATGGAGCAAATTTGGCAAGCACTCGCAGATTATGACTAGCAGCTCAACGGTATCGCTCAAGAGGAAAGTATACAACAGTTGAAAATTACCTATACTCACCTATGGGGCTGAAACGTGGAGGCTAACCAAGAGGGTTCAACTTAAGTTCAGGACAATCCAGAGGGCTATAGAACGAAAAATGGTAGGGGTAACATTAAGAGATAGGAAGCGTGCAGAGTGCGTCAGAGAAATAACTCAAGTTACCGACATTCTAGCGGAAATTAAGAAGAAGAAATTGGCATGGGCAGGACATGTAGTGCGAAGAGAGGATAACCGATGGTCGTTTAGGGTAACAAACTGGATTCCTAGGGAAATAAGCGTAGCAATGGGCGGCAGAACGTTAGGTGGGCGGATGAGGTAGATTCGCAGGGGTCGAACGGATGCAGGTAGCATAGAACCGGATTTAATGGAGAAATATGGGAGAGGCCTTCGCCCTGCAGTGGGCATAGTCAGGCTGATGATGATGATGATGATGATGATGATGATGATGATGATGATGATGATGATGATGATGATGATGATGATTATGATGATGATGATGATTATGGCTACTGAGAAGCTGCTTTCGCGATAAAAGGTGAATTTCCATCTTCGTAATACGCCAGAGACTATTGATTACTGTTTCTATAGAGCGCCGTGATGCGATGTTCCTCTGAGATATATTCGAAGAACGCTTAAAATGACGTTGAAATCAGACTATAGTAACGTGTTTTCGCTCCTTCAGAGAAAGTGTGTTGTTCTTTGTAATTTCTTTGTGTTTACTGTACTATTCACTCTGTAGAGGAGCCATATGAACGACCGACATGCTCGCGCTTTGTGCGAGAAAAATACTTGCTGCGTTAGAAGGATCTGCTCAGTAGATGACTTATCTCGATACATCTGTGACCTTTGATGTCTTTATAAGGTGTGGAGAATGATGGTATGGCCGTTGTCAAAATTAACACAAGACATTATTAATCCGATTAGGCGAAATTGTATTGACGGCCATTTGTGTCGACCTGAAACGGTCCCCAAAACATGAGTCACAATGTCTCCGAGTCAAGAGCGTGCGCTCGGCCGACAGATGGCGCATGCATATAGGTTTATGTCACGGCACAAACTCGGCGCCTGGCGATCCCACTTCGGTTCCGACTCATGGAGGAAGACGGGAGGTGGCGAAAAACAGCCCGTTTAGTGATGTAATCGGACAAAGAGGCCGCAAGAAGCCGTGCTGCCTTTCGTCTTCTAATCCGCGGGCTCACTACTCCCTGTCTTCACAGACCTATGCGCCGAGGGTGGGGAGGAAGGTGCCCTTTTTTCGATGGAAATAAAGTTGTACGATCAAGCAATCAAGTCCCTTCAGGTTGGTTGGAGCTGCGTGGCAACGCTCCAAGACCAGTCGCGCTGCGCGCGCTGCATACCCTACAAACAGTGTACATGAGAGGGAAAAAAATAGGCTTTTGTCAGTGAGATGATATAGGTCGAGTTTCTCAGCGGTTCCAGGTAGCGGGCAGCTTAAGTCTGCCGGTGACCGCTTGCGCTGTTGCCATGGCTCGGGTCCGGAAGTCTGGGATCCGACCGGCGAGGACAGCTTCTCATTTTTCTAGTGAGGGAGATGCGGCAAGATCTACCGGGAGCGAATTTTCCACGTAGTTCCAGATTATATGGTCTATGGTGACAAGCTCGCCGCACAGTTGTCAGAATGAGTTTAAATGGTTACGAAAAATATTTAAATAAGTCCGCGGATTCGGCTGCGAGCGCGTTTGAAGGCGCCACCACATGGTAGCCTGCTCTCGGCTGAGCGAAGCGTGCGGAAGAAGCACGTTCGCTCTTAGGCTCTGTCATCATCATCATCATCATCAGCCTGACTATACCCACTGCAGGGCGAAGGCCTCTCCCATATTTCTCCACTTAACCTGGTTCTGTGCTAGCTGCATCCACTTGACCCCCGCGAATTTCTTAACCTCATCCGCCCACCCAACTTTCTGCCGCCCCTGCTACGCTTTCCTTCTCTTGTCCTCATACGCATCCAGTGACGCGCCCCGTGTGGAACTAGCGTACGACACGCCTTCACCGCCTCGTCTGACAAACCCTCGAGCATATTGGTGAGCCGCCACGGTACCCGGGACGCCGGAGTGGGCTTCGGACTCATACCAGATCCGCTTCCTATTCTTGGCATCGTACTACGACTTTTGTAAGCAGTGAAGGAGGTACAACCCCTGGCGAAGTAGTGAAGGGCCGTTCTGAAATCACTAAGAATGGTGCAGGTGTGATTCTGAACTATTCCTACTCTAGTGTGGCCGCCCTCTTCCACTATGCCCGGGACCACTGTAGCTGCTACTCTGCAAGAGATACCACGCAGAGAGCGAAAGTGCCCTTTTCAGTAATGCTGTATTTTGCAGCATTATTGTAACGGCACTATCGTACCCTTGATACTTTTTGCCTACGTCTCCGTTCTGGCCCTCCTCCGGTTTTCGTGGCGGTCCGCTTGCGTGTTCTTGGCGAGTGGTTTGGTACAAATGCGTTCTCGCCTTTCTATCGCTAAAATCACCTGTATTGAAGGATCCTCGGCCCTTACACCTAACTTTTCCCTATCGGCTTTCCTGATGTCCGGGTAAGTGGTGGCATACACCTGCCGACTGGTGACAAATGTATGAGCGAAGCGACATGCATCGCGCTCCTTTTTTGCCTTTTCGCTTAGTTGCCACGCTTTAATGAGACTTATTGTCTGCTGGTTGGAGGTTGGCAGCCTGTCCAGCGTTGCCTGGTTATGTCTATTCGATAGTAGAATTATCTTAAGCACACGGATTGTGTCTGCCTCTGGGATTTCGTTTCCTTGGGTTTCTAACTGTATCTTGTTTGGGTTATTTTTGCAAGCCCTTCCGTTATTACGAATGTTGCTCACAAAAATTGGGACGGTGCAGTTCCGACTTTTGTGGGGAACGTTCTTGCCATGCCCAATGAGCATGGGCGTCTACAACGTCCGCCGCCTCTTGTAAAGCCGCCTCGATCTGCCCATCGGATCCCTGATTCATCCACATCCTGGTGTCATCAGCATATAAGGTGTGTCAGTACCTTCTACAACGTCAAACTTCTTAAGGAGCGTGATCAGCGCAGTGTTCAATAGGAATTGAGATAATACCGACCCCTGCTGTGTGCCCCTGTTTAACAGTGGTATATGCTCCGATTTCAGTTTTCCTATGGTGAGCTCCACAGACCTGTTGGACAAAAAATCTCATATACTCGCATGTGTGTCAACCTACATTTAATTTCGAGAGGGAGGAGAGTGTCGCTCCATGGGAGATGTTATTAAATGCTTTCTTCAAATTCAACTCCAAGATCTCATGCGTTCCATGGCCGTTTCTCTGGAGAGTTGAAGCATCAGGTCCTACGTTGACAGGCACGGCCTAAATCCTTTCATTGTGTGCGGCATCGGGCGATTGATTGCTACGTAGTCCTGGCAACACGTTAGAAACACGTGCTCCATGAGCTCGTCCAGGCATGACGTGAGCGAGATAGGTCGAAGGTCTTCGATAGGTAGCTTCTGGCAGGGTTTGGGTACAAAAGTGATTATTGCATGTTTCCATTTCAGTGAGAGATGCCCTCGTTTCAGCACTCGTTCATATCATATGTTAAAGCCTCGATCGTGTCGTCATTGAAGTTGACAAACAGTAGGGGGGGGGGGAGGAGGAGGCAGGATATGGTACGGAATAAATGGGCGACTGGGCAATAAGAAATCGTGACTTCTGCTGCGGCGTCTCTTAGAGACGACTAAGACCAAGTCTGTGGCCCGAACTCACCTGAAGCAGATACAGCAGATAGTAGAACTCCCAGAGGACTTCAATGGTAAATACCTCACCACGACATGAGATGGAAACGTATATTCTGGATATACTGAGGCGGATAATATCTACTAGACAGGACATTGCGGTCATGGAGGTGATAGCTGCGATGGAGAGACTCCGGATGACCTGACCTCGGCCGCAGGGCCGTACGGCATAACCAAAACAATTCTTAGAAATCTGGATGACCATGCACACGAACCATCTTGCAGCAAAAAAAAAAAAACAATGAAAAACTCGGCTTCGAAAAATGTAATGATTTCCAATTCCGCTCATGTTGCTTGTTGCTTGGCAAAGCAACAAGAAGAGGAGTGAATACCTGCGACACTTGATGGGCCACTTCATGCAAAACAATTTAAGTCTTCAAGAAGCAGATAAGGAAGGTGGCATCTCCGTGCTTCCATCTTCCGTGTACTAGGAAAATGCGAATGAGGCGATCGAGAAGTATTTTATAAAACCTCGTAAGGTGATGGCTCTAGCCCTACGTCTGCTCAATCAGCTCAATTTAACCGGACTGGAAAGTGAGATCCGCAAATGTGAACAAAACGTCTTGCGTGTCTTTTTCCCGGCAACGACCAACAGGTTGGCCAATCCTTCTAAAACCATCGTGACTGAAGAGGGCTCTTGGCAGATGATGGTGTTAGGCTTTTTGCAACATTCCTCAGGAGGACTTGTTCCGCCTGGTCCTTTTGCAGTTCGGAGCTCGCCATCTCTCGTGCAGAGCCTCAGGGATGATTTTCCCAACACCAATGCTGATTTCTCGGTCGACATAGAGGACCTGTTCTATTCGATACCGCCGGATGAGCTCCTAAACGCAGTGCGCAATTTTATTCAGAACAGCGGGGTTGTTGCTTTCCAGAGCTAATGCGGAATAGCACTTGACTCCTTCCTGCTCTGTGTGAAAACTATGTTGTACAAAAGCATGGCATCTGTATAGGTTCGAGTGTTGCATCTGTGATGTGCGACGTGGTTTGGCCAAGTAGGATTCGTGGCTGCATGAAGCACTTCACGGCACGCGCATTGTAAAAGTGTTTAGATGCGTATACGACTTTTTAATCATTTTAAACTTCATCAACGCTTGTGGCGGACCATATTTTAAAAGCTTTTAGTGCCTCTTCTAAGAACATGGTTTTTACCAAAAACTTACCCTCTAACAACACCATTAGGCTTCTAGATTTAGAACTCAAGTTATCAACTAACGGACACGTTTGTTGTAAGTGCGCTCCTCGGTCTAAAAAGGTTCTTTTGCCTTATGCTTCGGCTCATTCGAAGCTAGTAAAACGCGGCATTGACAACCTATGTTTCTAAAATGCGCTAAAGAAAAGTTGCCGGAAGCTATGCAGCACAGCCTCACCCAGTATGTGCTCCAATTGGAAGCTTCTGCGTTTCTTTTCTCGTTGCTAGTGGCGGTCACTGAAACCTTGGGGAAAAATGAAAAAGCGACGTGCCAATACAGAGCACTCAACAGACAGGACGATACACTTTGAGGTCATTCCCTAATACCACAAAATTTCGCATGAGCTGAAAAAGGTTTCCCAGATATTTGATGGGATTTTGTTATTTTCGGCCATGCGTAAACTTTCCGGTCTGTGCGTCCGTATCTCCGTCTCTCAGCAAGTGCCTGCGTGCAAACCAAATCACCAACATAAGTTCACAGATTTTACTGTGGCCGTAGTGTATTCTATATTTACCTCCTGCGGAAAAAGATGTATATAGGGCCAATGGAACAGTCCTTGAACGAGCGCCTCAGAGAACACGGTAGAACGTTGCATTCTGGCACAGGGAGCAATCTGGTCATACATGTAATGACGCATTCGGTTGGGGGGACGAGAGCAGAGGCGGGGAGCAGTACAGAGCAGTTCAGGAACACGCCAAGCGAGTGTGTAACAGTCCTCCCACGAGAATGCTGTCTGCGTGTCGAGAGCAGAGCGCTACGACCATGTGACCGCACTTCTCCCCCCGCGTTCTCCGCTTGCCGGCAGTGGCGGCAGTTGCAACCCGAGGAGAGGCCAACGCTCCGTGTAGAACCGCTTGTTTTGTATCCCATTGTTCTCACAGTGAGATCTGCCTCCTTTTGCCCTTTCGACGCCAGCAGCGACTCTCAAACACGCATAAAACACCTGAGCAATGCTTTTCGCTCGGCGAGCGCCGATTCTTAGAAGCCGCCAGCATTCTCCGCCTGCCCGCCGCTACGGCAGTTAGTACTGTGCCGGAGTACCCGGGTTCGATCCCAACCTCGGCGGCTGCGTTTCGATAGAGGCGAAACGAAGAGGCGTTCCTGTGCTGTGCGATGTCAGTGCACGTTAAAGATCCCCAGGTGGTCGAAATTACTTCGTAGCCCTCCACTACGGCTCCTCTTTCTCTCTTTCCACTTTCACTCCAACCTTCCTCCCTTCACTTACGGCGCGGTTCAGGTGTCCACAGCAATAAGTGTGACAGATACTGCGCCTTTCCCTTCCTTTGAACTAACCAAGCAACCCGAGGAGAGGCCAACGCTCCGTGTAGAACCGCTTGTTTTCTATGCCTTTGTTCTCACAGTGCGACGACCTGCCTCTTTCGACCCTTTCGACGCCAGCCGCGACTCTCAAACATGCATAGAGCACCTGAGCAATGCTTTTCGCTCGCCGAGCGCCGATGCTTTGAAGCCGCCAGCATTCTCCGCCTGCCCGCCTCTGCGGCAGTTACAACCCGAGGAGAGGCCAACGCTCTGTGTAGAACCGCTTGTTTTGTATGCCTTTGTTCTCACAGTGCGGCGATCTGCCTCTTTCGGGCCTTTCGACGCCAGCAGCGACTCTCAAACATGCATAGAGCACCTGAGCAATGCTTTTCTCTCGCCGAGCGCCGATGCTTTGAAGCCGCCAGCATTCTCCGCCTGCCCGCCTCTACGGCAGTTACAACCCGAGGAGAGGCCAACGCTCTGTGTAGAACCGCTTGTTTTGTATGCCTTTGTTCTCACAGTGCGGCGATCTGCCTCTTTCGGGCCTTTCGACGCCAGCAGCGACTCTCAAACATGCATAGAGCACCTGAGCAATGCTTTTCGCTCGCCGAGCGCCGATGCTTTGAAGCCGCCAGCA
>JAJIZL010064141.1:0-21105 GCA_023969395.1 Amblyomma maculatum | reverse complement strand
GTGCTAGTTTGAAAATTCATGAAGAAACGATGACTGAACTATGTCTCTACCTAAATACTGCAAAACAAAAGCGAAACAAAGCAAAATCATAAGCCAAACAATGCTATCGCATGGTATCATAGGTCCAGTGACGACAAACTGGATACTAATTCATATGTCGGCCATCAACATTCAACTTACACCTGCCGCGAATTTGAAGTAAATGATTGATTGATTGACTGATTGATTGATTACAACCCTTCATTAAAAATATAAGCGTGCCCTTTTGCTTTAAGCATCTGAAAACATGATCCATCAATAGCCCCATAAACATTTCGGACGGGCACGGCAGGATATTGACACGCAGCAGACTAATCGAGCCGATGACAAGCCGAGTGTATGCCGAAAACAGATAAAACTGGCCGAATAAAGGAGGGAGACAGGGCGGTTTCAAAAATAAAATGTGAATGAGAATGTTCAAGTCAACACGAAGAGAAAAGTATCTCTAAATCAAAGGTCAATGATACGAAAAAAATTTATGATGCCTCGTCTCGCTTAAGCCTGGATATGCGTAGCGAAACTCTGAACTGCCGATCACACGACCGGTAATTCGACGCGTCGTCTTGGCGTCTTCCGAATTATTTGGCTTTTGTTTTATTCATTGCCGACTTCAACGTTCAACAGTACAACCAACACAATAGGTATAACGTGCGAGCCAGACTTTGGCTTGTGCGGTACTACATTTTTTCAACATTGAAAACTCCTCCAATTCAGATGTCTATTGTGGTGGATCAAGCTTCTTCCCTTCTCCTACCTCTTCTCTCTCATCCCGTCTCCTTCTTCCTCTCTTCTATCTTCTTCTTCTTCTTCTTGGTGTCTTCCGAATCTTGTTGGTCCATTTGACCCGCTTGTTCTTTTCCTCCTTCTTCTCATCTGCCTTCTTCCTTTCTTCTGTGGCTCGGAGAAACTAGTGGGAATGGTCACAGCACATGCGCAGTAGTGATTAACGACGCTTACCCGAAATACGCCGCGGACTAGCCTAGTGCAGCTGTCGCTACAAAATCCATTTATACCAACAATAACGGAGTATAGCTAAAGTCATTTCATTTTTATTTTCTTTGTTTTGGTTAAAGCAGCCTGTGATCGTAATTTGTATTGCTCAGTCCGCACAGAGCTTTAATTATTTTATCCCTGTTAAAACTATATTTTGTTGTATGTTTGTGTTATATTTCGCCTTATGCGCGTTTTTGTTCCAGTTGACATATATTTTAGCTTGTATCGTATTTGTATTATCTGTCTGAGTCTCTCTTTAAGGTTGCCCGTTTCACTGTGTCCTGTTGTTTGCTGAGGATCAATGTAGCCCTTTAAGTCCGCTGCCTGTATATTTCTTGTTGTTCAAGTGCTAGGGCTATTGACGAATGAACTTTGCAGGTTACAAATTATCCTTGTTTTAGTGTTCTTTGCGTGCAACGTGGATCCACGATCCTTTAAAAATGGCTCGTTGCTTTAGGAACTTTCGGTTTTTATGCGACCCCTCTCCCACATTCTGAATTCCTCGTCGTTTTTTAGCATTGCCCTTTCTACCAATACATCCATCTAAAGAGCCTAATAAGACATCTTTTTCTCAAAGCAGTTTTAATATATGCATTCTTCCTAAAATTGTTACGATCAGGACAGCAGGCGTGAATTGAGTGACATGTCTGGCACAACAAAGCCTCGCAAGTGACATGAACGATCCCTACAGGCGTCAAATTTAGGCTACATCAAAATAGCCGTACTCTTTGTCCTACCATCACATTTCACGCTGTAATAAAAAGACGAAACTCCCACACGCCCGGAAAAAATGACATTTGAAAGTTTCTATGGAAATATCGTTACCGCGTGCAACATATGCTTTTAGATAAATTTTATTGATTTAGCATTATAAATGCTATATGGTTTCACATCTATTCCGGTTCTGCAGCAGCTTTTGCACTGTTGTTAGTCAAATGACCTAAACTGGCCTTACGGCAACTCTTGAACATCGCATTCACTGCTTAAGTTATTCGTACGCATTATTTTGCTATCATTTCTCGCGCTGCCATTGAAAAGAAAATATTAGCGCTGATATCTTACTGGACGCCGGTCGCAAATGCGGTTTTTAACACACATCAAACGCTAATCTTTCGAAATATAAAACTAAACGTACCAGTGCTGTAAAATCTCGAACTGATTCTAGGATCCTCATAACAAGCACTCCCTTACCAATACGATTTCCGGCACCACAAGGTAAATGCATGAGAAAGTTCGCAGCATGAAGTAATCACCTTAAGGATTTGAGTACCGCATGTTTATGCATGAATGATAAATTTCTTTCTGCACGTCAAGATTTTAAATCCGCATTTAAAATTTCTACCTCCAACAAGAAGACCTCCAATTTCGTAATGTCGTGCCTTGAAATTTTGTTCAGCGGCAGGCCAATTTATCTGTAGTTTATGGCAGGCACGAGATGCAGCGTTTCCTTGTAATGTAGTCTGAACGATTAACATTAGAGGGAATGCGCTCGTATGTTTTTCGTATGATGCATTTTCCTCGTGTACAGTTTAATACTTTTTTTTTTACACAGCTAGCGTTTCGTTTGAGAGGAAATATATTAACCCGTATATTATAACAGTAACTTGTTTCTCGATACGACTCTATACATGTTTTCATCTCATAAAATTATATCCTACTTGGCCCTAATATTTTAATAAAAGATGGAATATGTGCCTCTTTCATAAGAGAGGTTTCCCAACCAGATTGAGTGTAATTTAGCGTATAATGAACCTCTGGTAAATAGTAAAGAATCGACCACAGAACCTTCAGATTTCTTGAGAGACACATGGCTCGTAGCCTAAGGAGGCTCGTTTGTTCAAAATGAAAAATTATATACAACTTTACTGCAGGGTGTGAACGCAATCAAGCAAGTGACGATGCTGCATGTAGATTTTAGAATTTATTTTTGAAAAACATTTCTTCAGCGATATAAATTCTGATCAAGAATATACTTCCTGTAATGGTTGCTCTACATAGTTTCAAAACTCTAAAGGATCGTTTGCTACGTTTCAGCACTGTCGTTTGATATTGATGGTACGAGTTCAGCGGGCAGAGGGGCTTTAATCAATGCGACTAGTATTTCGGCCATTGGAGCGCTGTGCATGCCAACGCCTAACGCTTCCTTCGGCGAACTTATTCAGGCGTATATCACTACCTCCCGTCTTTGTGTGTACCCTCGTGCTCGCTCGAAGGCTTGCTATACGGGGTTGTTCGGGGGAAGGTTGTTGCCTTCAAAAATGTGAGGTGTGACCGGTACCAGCATGTCTCTGACGGTTTCTGTAAACCTGTCCATGTTCAGTGGGTACTCACAAGTGGGCCCCTCGGGAACGCATTTACATTTCCAGCTAGGCTGCTAGCGTGCTTATGCGAGAGTACCTTCACGACTTGTAGATTCATTGTCAATAGCGACCTCTTCTGCCTGTCGTGTTTCTTTTCTCTCGTAGACCTGCTTTCCTGGCCACTCTCACGCTGTACAAGATGAAAACGCTGTTGTTGTAAGTGAGGCCTCGTCGCGTTTGGAACATTGAGATGCCTTTCGCTGGGCCCAAGAACATCACGCTTCGAGCTTTCGAACACCGTGCAACACGTTTTACGTGATCAGTTCTCCTTTGCATTGGAACATGCGCTCGAACTCTACCTCTCCCTGTTCTTGAAAGTGTTCTCTGGTGATTCAGCTGAGCGTTATTAAAGCGAAATCATTACTTTGCCATGTTCAAAGATTTCTGTCCGCAGACCACGTCCGCAGAAGGCATCCGCAGGCCTCGTCCGCAGGCCACGTTCGCAGGCCGCGTCAGCAAAAATCGTGTCCGCAGCAGTTGTAATTGAGAAGTGGTAGAGGTTAATGAGTGGAGTCAATCAATACAGGCTGACGTAATTTTGTGTACAAAACAATATTTAGGCCGAAAAAGTAATTAGGTAATTACTTGAAGGTAAAATCCGCAAAAACGTGTCCGCAGCAGTTATGAGTGATTGAGAAGTGGTAGAAGACTATTGGTGATGTCAATCGATATTGGGTGACGTATTGTTGTGTCGAAAAACATTATTAGGTCAATAACCTAATTACGTAATGATTAGAGGCAAAAAATGTCAAAGTAAAGTCGAAAAGGGACTCACTAGCAAATGGCTTGACGCCACATTTAAATGTATCAAAGACTAAAATAGCTAATTAAATCAGTCAATTAAGGTGACGTCGACCCTGATGTCGACCCAAAAATGGGCATAGGAAGGGATTCGCGAGCAGTTTAAAAGTAACGAAGACTAAAATGGGTAAACATATAGTGAAAAATGTGACATAAAGGATGTCTCTTTCTAGGAGGAGGAGGTAAACTTTATTTAAAGAAGAGGTCGTAGGCGCGGGGTGGGTTGACGTTCCTGTCCCCGTGGTGGGCTCCTCTTCTAGGCCGGACGCCAGGTGGCCGACCAACGATGTCGTTCGACGACCTCTTCGGCCCGCTCCGTGACTCGCAGTTGAACCTCCGGGTCGGAGCTGAGCAGCGCGGCCTCCCACTGAGATTGGGTAGAGAGCTGCAGACTCTGTGATGGCTTGTCTTGATTACATGAGTATAGGATATGTGGTGTGTCTGCCTTTTGATGTCCACAGAGAGAACAGACAGGGCTGAACTGCTCTGGGAACCATATGGAGTACATGTACGGATTAAAGAAAGTGTCTGTTTGAAGCTGCCGCCAGGTGACTTGTTGTGTTTTACTTAGAGATCGATGTGGTTCTGGGAAGATTTGTCTTTCTTTCTTGAAGTGGGTAGTAATTTCTTTGTAGGTTGTCATCTGCTCCCTGGCCGACCTGAGCTCAGGGCAGCACACCTACAGGTTAAATACGAATCCTTGGGCAAATTGGTGCGCTGCCTCGTTCCCAGGATGGCCCGAATGGGCAGGGACCCAGATCAATGTGATAAGGCGGGTATGGGAGATTTTTTGTAAGATTTTGATGGCTGCGGAGTGGGCCCTTCCATTTGCAAAATTTCGAATTGGGGTTTTAGAGTCGCTAAGGATGTATTTAGCAGTGGTGGAGGTAATGGCTAAAGCTATGGCAGCCTCTTCGGCCTCCTCCGGAAATTTTGTTTTATTGATTGTCGCCGATGCGAGGGGAGAACCTCGATGATCGACAACTGCCAGGGAAAAGGCATCTCTGTCCGCATGTTCTGTTACGTCCACGTGCGCAGTGTCTTTCTGTACTGAAAATCTTTCGTGTAATTTTTTTGCCCTAGCCCTTCTTCTGTTCGTATCGTATTCTGGATGCATGTTTTTAGGCAGAGGACGGACTATTAATTGCTCGCGCACATGTCTTGGAATCGGCAAAGTGTGGGCCCGGGTCCCTTCATATTGTATTCCTGCTTTTTTTAGGATGAAACGTCACGTTTCAGTGCTTGATAATCGTTCGTATTGAGCGGTGAGGTGTGCTACCATCATTTCCGCTAAGGTGTTATGAATTCCTAACTTTAGTAGTGTTTCATTTGGGTTATTGCAAGGGAGGTTAAGCGCAATTTTATAGGACTGCCTAATTAGTGAATCCAAGTCGTCTCTTTCTCTAACTGTGAGGGTGATGTATGGTGTAGAGTAGATAACTCTGCTAAGAACGAAGGCTTCTTTTAGTTTCCTGGTCTCAGCTTCTTTAACTCCTCCACGCCTATTCGCAATTCGTCTGAGGAGGAGAGAAATTTGCTTGACGGTGTTTTTCAGTTTCTTAATTAGTGTGTCGTTTTTTTTTTGTTTGACTGTATGAGCATTCCCAAGATTCTTAGTGTTTCCACTTCTTGGATGGCTGCACCTTCCGCGTAGATTTTGATCGCAGGCGCTTTATTCTTTCTTTGACGCTTTGAGTGTAGAATGAGTAATTCAGATTTCTGGGGGGAACACGCGAGTCACGCGGCTTGCGCCTCCTCTACGACTACGTCTACCGCTTGTTGTACCGTATCTTGTATCGTGCCAATACTCCCCTTGGTGGTCCAAAGGGTGATATCGCCCGCGTACAAAGAGTGTTCTAGGTCTGGGATTCTTGCGAGTTCGCGTGCCATTTTGATTAGGGTTATATTGAATAAAAAGGGGGAGAGGACCGATCCTTGCGGAGTTCCTCTATCTCCTAAAGTGAAGGTGTCAGATTTGATAGAGCCAATTTGAATTTTAGCCGTCCTATCGGAGAGGAAGTCCTTGATGTAGTTAAACGATCTTGCGCCTACATTCAGCAGTTAAAGAGATTCTAGGATTGCTTTGTGTTTAAGATTGTCAAAGGCTTGGGTTAAATCTAGGGCTAGGATTGCCCTGGTACTCCTTTCTTGCTCATGAGATAGGACTTCGTTTGCTAGTCTTAGCATCGATCTTGTGTTGATAAATGTGGTCTAAAGCCGACCATAGTGTTTGGATATAAATTCTCTTTTTGCATGTGGGACTGGAGTCTGTCTAGTATGACGTGCTCTATCAGTTTTCCTATGCAAGAAGTAAGCGAAATAGGTCTGAGGTTTTCGAGCGCGAGATTTTTGCCAGGTTTTGGGATGAATTTAACGATGGCATGTTTCCAAGACGCTGGGAGTTTTCCCTCCCTCCAACACTCGTTCGCAAAGTCCGCGAGGGCTGTGATAGAAGCGTCGTCTATATTTCTGAGTGTCTTATTGTTAATGCCGTCCTCTCCTGGGGCGGATGTTGTACGTATCTTAAAGAGGGCTGCTCTTATTTCCGCCATTGTTATGTCAGCATCCAGGATGGAGTTAGGCTCTCCGTTATAATCGGGCAGGGACTTCGTCTCACGGGTTGTGCAGAAGTATTTCTGCTGTAGCGTGTCTATAATATCTTGATCCGTGCCTGGGTCTATGTTTAAAATTTTGGTGATTTCCTTTTGAGTGGTAGCCTTGTTGGATTCCGGATCAAGGAGATGCCGCAGAGGATTCCACGTCTCCCTCGTGCCTAGATTGCCATTCACATTTTCACAGATATGGCTCCACTGCTGTCTCGCTAGTTCTGCGGTGTGGTGTTAAATTTCTTTCGTGAGTGTGACGATCCTGTTTCTAAGCATTTTGTTATGTTTTTGCTTAAGCCATCTTTTTTCTAGGCTCTGCCTTGCCTCCCACATGTGCGTAAGTCGGCTGTCAACCGTATTTACGCCTAAGTCATGTACTAGTTCCTTAGTGGCCTTTTCCACATCCGATAGGAGGGTCTGTGTCCAGTGTTCTAAGTCTATGATTGGTTCGTTATTTTGGTCGCGGATAGTCCTAAGTTTGTCCCAGTCGGTGATTTTGTTTTTTCTGGGTTGGGGTTTGAGATTGGCAATGGTGATTTTAGACATTATGATATAATGGTCACTTCCCAGATTTTGTCTGGTGTTGCTCCAGCTTAAGTCTGAGAGATTTTTGCCCATCGTTAAGTCCGGGCACGTGTCCCTGGTCACACTGTTGCCTATCCTAGTAGGTTGCATGGGGTCCGTGTATTGGGTGAGCCCTCTTTGCTGGATAAAATCCATTAGGGCCGTTCCTTTCCTGGATATGGTTGCGTGTCCCCATTGCACGTGTTGAGCGTTGAAGTCACCCACAATTAGAGTTGGGTTTTGGCCTGCGATTTGGAGGGTTTTGAGTAAAGCGGCTTTCGCTGGTCCAGCCGGTGCCCTGGGGTGGCTGTATGCGTTTAGTACGAACAGAGAAAAGGAGTTTCTTCTGCTAGGCAGAATTTCAATTAATATACAATCGAGCTCTACTTTTTCAATCTCGTGGTTAACCACGGTAAGATTTCTATGTACCAACGTAGTGGTTAAAGGCTGTTCTTTGATGTGACATGGCAGAACCGCCCGGTACCCTGGCAGTTTTAGTCGAGACATTCTGGGTTCTTGAATCGCTATAACGTCAGGTTTTTCGGATTGCGATTGAACGTGTAACTGCAGATTTGTTTTTTTTTTGTTGCGCATAGACCTGCAGTTCCACTGCCAAATTGTTACTGTTTTAGGATCGGCCATTTTGCTGGGATAGATCGATTGGCGCCCCTTGAGCTGAAGGGGGAAGCCGGTGTAAAATTTCCTGTAAAACGGCGTCAATTACTTCGAACTTGTGATTTACATCCTGTATGTGTTGTTCGAGTCTTTGTGTTAATTTATCAACTATTTGGGTTAGACTATCGGGTTTCTGGCTGTGCTCCTCCACTTTTTGTTCACGTTTTGGGACTCTATCCTCCACTGAGGTATTTCTTACGTCTGCTGCTACTGCTCGTTTTTTGCGAGGTATTTCTTCCTTGCTAACTACGCTTACTGGGGTTTCGACTGAGGCGCTCACAGTATTTTCATTTCTGTGACTTCCGGCAATGGGAATGGTTTCGGAGGTGGGTCCTTAGATATGGAGGGTGCTTTTAGTTTACTATTTTCCTCCTCCAAGTGTTTGATTCGATCCGTGAGAATTTGAATGTGGTGGAGTGCCTGATATAGTTTAGACTGTAATGTCTGCAGCTCCATCCCCTTCCCATGAGAGGCCACTCCTGCCCAGCTCACCTGTATCGGCCCGGAGCTCTGAGTCCGGCTGCTAGTGCTGGCGCCTCCTCCATTGCTGCTGCTTCCGTTGCGTCCGCCGCTGCTGCTCCGTCCGCTACGGCTGCTGCTGCGTCCTCTGTCCAAGGACGGGAAGGAGCTCGAGCGGTCCTTCCTTTAGGTAGATGTTGGGTCGTCACATGTCCGTGATTTGGGTCTTGATTGGTGCTCCGACTTTTTCGTTTGGTGTCGTTGAAATCGCTTCTTGCAGCTGTTATCGCCTGTGCGGTGCCCTCCTCCGCAGATAATACAGACCGGGTCGCAGACTTCTTCTTTCAGGTGTTGGTTGCCGCAGTACGGGCACCGTTGTTGCGGTGGCTCCGGACATACGTCTCTTCTGTGGCCGACTCTTCTGCAGTTTGTGCACGCCTCTACATTGGGAATGAAGGGGTAAACTGGGTACAGGACTCCGAAGTAGACGATGCTATCTGGGAGTTCGTCCGCGTCGAAGTGAAGCAGGAGGGACTTAGATGTTCTTCCCACGGTGCGCGCTTGAACGATGTCAGGGTTTTTTTTTTTTTCGGAATTCGGTCATCATTTCTGGGTGCGTTTCGCCATCGTAAGCCCTATAGATAATGCCCTGCAGGGCCCTGTCCGGAGGGGCGATGTACGACGTCATAAAAATGTCTTTGCCTTCTATTTTGATTTGCTTGACTGCGACGCAGCGTAGTGCGTTTGCCTGCATCGGCGTCGATATGGTGATCACATTTTTTGCAGAGTTAGTTCTAGATTGGTCGTTTTCGGCCGCGGACGCGGTGACGCCGCTCGCTGTTGCGATCGCTTGTCTGATAGATTTTTCGGTGTAGCGCGTGATGTCTACGCCAACCGTTGGTCTGTAGATGATTTTATAGTCCTTTTCCGGGAGTCGCGGTAGCGGTTTCTTGGGATGTAGCGGTGGGAGAGGTTTCACCTTCGGTTTCTCGGACTGCTCATTTTTCTTCTTAGGTGTTAATGACTCAGCTTTGGGGTTCTTGGTACGGTAAGAAACAATTGTCGTCCAATCTGGTGTTTCGAATTCGGCTGGGGAAGCGTTCGTCCCAACTACGGCGTACTCCATGACTGCCGCCGTTGCGTTCGGGTAAGCAAGGGCGCCGGAGCGACGCTGGATTTAGACAGTTGGAGCTCGGTCTCCCGAGCTCCGATTTGCGTAAATAAGGTCTTGAAAGGTGCCTTGTACACTCACGGTTCTTGTCCCCGTGTCGCAGTCGACGTACCCGGGTGTTTTCCCTTGTAGCAGGTGCTCGAAACGCGGAGCCCACACGAAGCACATGCGCCTCCGTTGGCCCCCTAGTGGAGAAATCCTCTATCTAGAGATTTTATTTTTTGGCACTTTCAAATTGCGCGCCAATCCCTTCCAATACCGTTCTTCGGCTCTATTTCCGGTTTCCTGACGTCACATCCTTTACAATAAGAACCGGTGGGCGAGTTGGTCTGACATATCTAGTGAAGCAGCGCAACGGCACAAGGCCAGAGGAGGAAAGGGACAAACACAGCGCGAAGCGGTTGCATGCGCACAGTGACTGGGTTGATTCTTTCCGTTCCTCTCTGTTTCTTTGCTTTTTCGATTGTGCTAAAGTATATATATTTACGCTTAACATCCGGAATAAACATTTGTTGTCAGTTCAGCGCTGTGTTTGTCCCTTTCCTCATCTGGCCTTGTGCCATTTCGCTGCTTCACTAGATATGTCAGACCAACTCGCCCACCAGTCCTTATTGTAAAGGATGTGACGTCTGGAAACCGGAAGTAGAACCGAAAAATGATATAGGAAGGGATTGGCGCGCAATTTGAAAGTACCGAAGACTAAAATCGGTAAACAAGAAGGGAATTAAGCAACTAGAAGCAACCAGAAGGAAAACCAACAGCAGCATTCGTGCTTGCGCCTTACTCCAATGCAGATTCTGCAGTGCTTTTTAATTTTTTTCTGTGTGCATGCTTTTTTAACGCACCCGGCTGGCTCACCGCGTGCGAAACATACTGCTTTCGTTCGCATGGCATGCATCCCTGGACCGAAACACATATCATAATTCGGTAGTGAGAGAAAGAAATAAAAGCAAATACTTGAGGCGAGATCCAGATAATAGACTTAGATTCCATATCGTAAGTGCTAAATTATTGTGCACGCTCACATGACTTGGCACATTACAGTGCAAGCCTTCCGAAACCTTTTACCAAGCGGATGTTTTACAGCTCCATATGCATTCACTGTTGAATGCTTCCCACATTGCACAAAGGCCTCTCGACACAGGAAGCAGCTGAGTGGTGAAAACTACGAACAGGTTGATGCTATAACCTTTACATTTCAAAAGGTTCCCCCCCCCCCCCCCCCCCCGACCTCTTTGTTCTCGACTGCCAATCTCACCAGCGGAAGACAAACACCCTCACAACACTTTTCTTTGGCCTTTTCCCTCCGCGCATCATCCCACCCATCTCATTTGTAGATAAGATTCAAGAGAGGCTTTTGTGAGCAGCGCAGCATTTGAAAAACAGCAGAATGTCATTCTGCGAAAGAAAGAACATGGTTGATAAACAAGACCAATGAGCTCCAAATGCAACAAAAAATTTTAAAACCCTTTCTCTGCAATTTTTATTGAAGTTCTGTCCTCCTTCTTACTTGCTCTGTTTCATGTGTTTAGCAACGTTTAGCAACACGCGTGCAAATCTAACGTTTGGTAATCTGTTGTAGAACAGTTTTATTTTTTAATTTTATCTTTTCAGTCAAAGTGTCATTCACTCACAGGAATGCACTGTTTCACAGTGTCTTTGCAGGAATACGAAAAGTAAAGGCCACCTTGCCCAACCAATAACGATGACCCCCACATTATCATGGCGTTCTTACTACATTCGTATAACGTGGTCGTTAGACGCGTGCAACTTGGTTATGTAGCAAGCGCTATCCTGTTTCGAGGTGCTGGGATTCGCTTCTGAAACGGAGTATAAATTGCGCTGTCGCTCCAATCAGGCTAAAGCACACTAATCAGTAAGAGGTTCAGCCACGAGAAACTGCAACTGCCAGTGAGCCATATTTTACCTTCCGTGCTTTATCCTGAGTGCATCATACTCAGCTGTGTTGAGCAGGAGGCAGCAAATAGTGAGCTGTGACATTGAATATAGCGCTGCCTTCGAAATGAATTCATCGGCTGAGCTCGACCGTGTTTCCGTGTGTAGGTGCTTTTCGGCGGTTGCGTCTGCGGCGGCCATGCTGGCACCGCGCGATAGCGCTAATCCCTGGACTGTAGTACTTAGCAGCACCATTACAAAGATAAATGGTGTGCATGAAATGCGCTTCACGCTGTAGCTGCGAAAGCTCGAGTAATGTGCGCAGTGTACAACGTTACGAAACGGGATGCTAGCAAACAGCGAGTCTAGTCCTAGCAGCGGTGAAGAAAAAAATTCATTTTTCTTGTGATCCCGGTTTATACAGCATCTGAAAACCTGTGATGATAAACAGGAGGCACACGAAGGCATGTGGCAAAAAGAATGAAATAAGGGGCCAAACGCCAGTATCTAACGACGCTTGCTGCTCAATGCTGAGTGAAAATGCAATAATGTGTTAAGCAAATTTAATAAATTATAGAGTAAAATTTTGTTTCGTAATATGTCTGGGTATAGTGCAACAAGGAAACATAAGAGAAATATAAAACAATTTCTATGTTTGATAAATGCGACATTTTGTTCTCTCATATAATAAACGTCACTTTCGGTTTCATTGGAAAAGTTAGCGTAATGTTTGTAAATATAGCTCGGAGTAACGCCCATTTTAACTGCTGCTACTCTTATTCGAACAAAAATTGACACAAGAAAACTTTTTTTAAGTTTCCAAATTTCACTGGTTCTAATTTTGCCCGACATATAAAATGATAAAGTCCAGTTAATCCGAATATGAGCGTTCAGAAACTAGATTGTTCTGCGCGGTCAAAGCAAAAGGGTGAAAGTGATAGCGTGGCGTGCTCATTGATGTTCAAAGCAACAAAGAAGGATTATAATTGTTTTGGGCATTATATCCCTGTACTGACCTCATATCAAGAGAAGGTATTCCTTTAGCCACCATCTTTCTGCACATTGACCAAAATTGACTGCTGTAAGGTATAACAGCGATTTTCTGCCATCACGGCCGGCAGTAATAGAAAACATTTATCAGGGCCTGAGAATAGCTGAAAACTACTTTATCTTTAAAAGCCACTACAAATGAAATAAAAGTTTCAAAAAATAAATGTTTTTCACCACCACTACCACTACCAGTCCATTCGAAAACTGTCGCTCAGCGTAGTGGTGCATACCCATTTGATCTACCACCAGATATGAATATTCCACTCCATACGAGTATATTAAAGGAATAGCCCGTCTTAAAATGACGCCCATGGCAAGAATGGACAGCAGTAAATCTGTAAACTGATAAGTAAATCTGTGAATTGATTAGTATTACCCAGTCGAAAAAAACTACAGAATCGTGTCAAAAATACAAAAAATTCTTTAGTTCAGTCGTAAACGTCAGATTTTCCTGTAGTTCTGTCGTACTTTTCTGTAGTTCTGTAGTATTTCTGTAGTAAATTTCTGTTGTCTGTAGTTCTGTCGCACATTTTTGTTGTTACCACAGAATTTTCTGATTTTACTACCCAACACTTTGTTGTCACAACAGGTTTCTGGTCAAAATCCGCACAGAAATTATGTCGTTAATACCGAAAATTTTCTGTAGTTTTTTTCCGACGGGGTAATTACAAAAGCAACATAACTGATTCATATTGAATATAACGGGAAATAAATGTGCAAGAAAACAAAAACGAATAATGTCTAAGCGAACACCGCAGCTTCATTACTCACCTCATTGGTTCTATACGCCGACCAACGGAACTTTATTGAGGAATGATATGCGTGGAAAAGTGTGTAAAGAAGCACTAAGAAAGGAATATGCAAAATCAATGCTGCATAAAGCAAGAATAGCTAACACCGAAGCTAGGTTGTAGACAATAATAATAAGGCATCCGCTGAATTGTTTTTCGCAATCATTTTCCAGAAATAAGGTGTCTCCTACTGTCATACACAAATTTCGTTCGTTTATTTTTGCTTCTACCATTGAACTATATATCGTAAACTGTTGCGCTGCTGAAAGCTTCCCGCTGTGGCTAATAACAGGGAATTAATTTCGTCCAGAATAGTTCTTTGTCCCAGCCTGATTTTAAATCCATATGCCAGACTTTGTTTTGCAGTTCGCCCCCCGAGGTTCTTAACAAGACATGATGATTAGTGAATCAACGCCTTTCATCCTTTTTAACGATTTTCTAACACTTCATCGTCTATGTCTCTTCATACTTGCAAAAAAATTGTGAATATTGAAGTAGAAATTGTGTTTTCCTGACTGACCCACGACTTCATCGGGTTATTCCTTACTTCTTCGACAATATACCTGGCCTGAATGAATGCAGTGTAGATATCTTCCATAGCATTTTTTGAAGCTTTTTCGACATTCTCGCTTTGTGAACCATATATTTAAAAATGGAAAGGGCAAACAAAGTGCAGAATTGCAACCAATGAAATCTGCAAAACAATAATATAGTTATTACCCTCAGCAATTTTATTATTAGGCACTCCTAAAATGTTTGGATATATCTCAACTCTCGAAAACATAAAGAAAGCCGTGTGCCAACTCATCAGGCGTTTATGAAGGCTAATAAATTTAACAAGCATATTCAAACGGTTTTCACGACTAACGAAAATTATGTGCCTTAGCTAGAATCAGAAATAAAGTAACGTAGGCTAACAGGAGACATAATAACACTATTGAATAAGAAAGTTATCCTCTACTTGGTAATATTGATGAAAATAAATCTAGCGGCAGAGATAACATTCCTAATCCATTCCTAAAGAAACATGCGGAGTGGGTATGAAAATACTTTATCGTGGTTTATAAGAAGTAACTTGAAAACGCAGAAGTGCCGGGGTACTGGAAAAACGCGAAAGTTCTTCCCTTTACTGCAAATACACAATTATACACTACGCAAACTCCTAACTATCACTCTGTTCCACTCACCTGTACTGCATCGAAGATCCTTGAATATATTATTCTGAACCATATTGCAACGACCCATAAAAATAATAATCTACTCACTCCAAATCAGCTTGGCTACCGAGAAAGATTATCAACTACAACTCAGCGGTTACAAACAATCCCCGATCTCGCACCAGCTCTCCACAAATTCAGCCAGGTTGACACCTTAATGTCTTATCAAAACGCATTTCGCCGACAGGGTGGCGCGACTCGACTACAGTTCCCAAGGATGTGGGATCGAATCCCGGCTTCAGCGGCCACTTTTCTTTGTGGGCGAAAAACCGGGCGCCCGTGTGCTGAACGTTGTCAGGGCACATTGAAGGACCCCAGGTGGTCGAAATCTCAGGATTTCTCCCCTGCGGCGACTCTCGTAGCCTGAGTCGCTTCGGAACGTTAAACTCCACAAAACAAATCAATCAAAAATCATTTAGTACCGTGTCGTGCCTGAAGCAGATGTTTAAGCTCAACCATTTTCATGGCTATAATAAAGCAACGAACACAACGAAGCATTATATTTCTGAACACTACAAATATGTGCAAAATTACGGTCAAGCTTCAGAGCAAGTGAAAGCAATGTACAGCGTAGCCCATGGAACAGTATTAGTGCTCGCGTAATTCTTTCCATTAACGAACATTGAATCTTAAAGAAGAAGTCCGAATGTTCGTAGACGTTTGCATTATTTATAAAGACATAAAGTCAGATCTCATTTGTGGTGCAGGAACATGGATACCGAAGAAAAACGTTCCAGTTATGTTCCGGATAAAGCTGAAGGCTATGGAACGCAAAATGGTAGGTGTAATGTTAAGAGATTGGAAGCGTGCTGTGTTGGTCCGATAAATAACTTGAGTTTATGACATTGTAGTGAAAATCAAGAAGAAGAAATGAGTATGGGCAGGACATGTAGTGCAAAGAGAGGATAAGCAATGCTCGCTAAGAGTAACCTATTGTATTCTAGGGAAAGAAAAATGTAGAGGTGGACAGCAGAAAATTAGGTGGGTGGATATGGTTGGGAAGTTCCAAGGGAACAGTGGGAAGTAGCTAGCATAAGGAAAATTTAGGGGAAAATTGAAGAAACCTTTGCTCTGCAGTGGGCTTAGTCCGGCTGATGATGGTAAAAGTCACATAATGACCCGGTAAATATAAACAAGGCACTTGGCCAAGCGATGGTGTCGGGAGTGAGAAATGACATTGAATCTCGAGAAACAAGCTTTTATCACTGTGTCGAGCAAAACGGAACCTCCTCTCTTCCCATCTCAAGTTACAACGAAGTAAAATAAATGGAGGGCACTGAAGCTCCGCCTTTACCAGTTGAATACGATAGCGTTATCGGGCCATGTACGCACTTCCGGCACCGCATCCATCGCCCACACGTTCCAGAATGGTATAAAAGCCTGTCAGACTACTTCGCTTGCTTGCATACGAAGAGTGGAAGAATGACAGCGGCTCACGCCACCTAGCCGTGTGTTGTATTTTCTGTTTTTAGTATAGGATGAAATTGGAATCCTGCCTTGGTTTTAACCACGAATCAGATAACCTCCGTTTGGTTATTTCTTCCCTTAAAGTCTGTAGCCTGCTTTTACTCGGGTGTCCTAAAGCCCAATGCTTTGAAGACGATCGATGTATGTATAAGGCTTTGAATCGGGCTGTGGCTCGCGCCATCTGTTGCTGCAGCGCCGTACGATCGAATGAATTTTTCTTTGCTAATTTCATAACTATATAGTTTCTTTCTTGTGACGCACCTAAACATCAGCAGACAGTTATAAGGCGATACATAGAATAGGTCTACATTGCTTCAGAGAGGAGCCATGCTGTTCTGTGATGGAGTGGTTGAGTGCTCACCTTACACTGCGATGGAACAGTGTTTGACCCACCGGTTTCTACAAAGCTTTTATTGTTTCATTATTGTCTACTGATTTTTGCGTTACAGCGCCGACATCAGTTTTTCTGTAAAACGGGGACCTTGACGCTATCACCGTAAAAGCAGAATACAGGTGTTTTGGAGTCCTCTTCTTATATGAAATGGAATAAATATATACAGTATCTATAATCAAAAGCAATTTTCAGCGCTTTTTTCTTAAGCGATCGATACCATCTGCCTCCCCCGACACAAGGCTGCGAGCACATTGTCTTCTTTCCGATCTGCGCTCGAGTACAACATTTGGTATTGGTTTCCGCACACGCAAAATTACACAAGTTAGAGGGAGTCCAGCCGAAAGCCGTAAGGTTTATATTGACCAAATATCGACGTAATGACTCCTCAAATAAACTCTAACCAATTGCAAACCTCGCTACTGTACTAATCACACCCGCCCTTGGCGGCTGAAGTTTTTCTTCCTTCTCACAAAAGGTGCTGTAAAATAGATTCTACGCTTTACGGAGTTCCTTCACTACAATAAATTCTGTAACCAAAAACGCGCAGCATTCAGTTGAGTAGAAATTTCACGCTGAAACATTAGTCGATGCATTTTTTTCTTTTAGTAATGAGCAATTAGGGCATAGCACATGGTACACCAGGATGCTGTTGGCTCTGAATATCAGTGCAGTTTTCTTTCAAACCTGCGGTAAATGTTTACGAGAGCCTTAAACGCTCACAGTTCTGTACTGCTTATCAACAAACATTATATTATTACCACACATGTTGCACTGTATGCCACACCATAGACATTAATATTATACCACATGATGATTAGTAATTTCCAATGTTATTTCCGTTTTGCACGTTTCCTTTAGTGCTTGTATAACAGTTACGTGATTTTAATGTTCATGATGTTCCCCAATCCTACAATAGCCTCATATGAAGCTAGGTGTATGTTCTTACTAAATAAATGAGCTCTTCCGGTTATTAGTGACCAAAGTGTTTTAATAGGAATATTATGATACAAGCCCTAGATATACTGTAGAAATTTTTGTCGCCTCATGGATGGCCTGACTACGCAACATTTCCGGATAGCGCTAAGAAGGTCACACTGCTGGTTTCGTTATTTGAGTCTGAGGCTGCTGCAATTTTTAATAAATAACCTTTGGGAATATTATTCAAACACCCGACAGTAAACTGATTGGTGTCAAGCATTATAGGCTATTTCTAGCGATTAGGAACATGCCACTGTTCTGAAAATTCGTTGCTGTTGAGGTAAAATGACACCGAGTATACTGAACTGAGCGTAATGTTCCCCATGCTTCCATAAATGAGAATATGAAGTCTACTTGTAATTAATTTTTCGCTGTTACTTCGACGGAAGGTTTCCCTTCTTTTCGCATTTTGGCCCTTGGGAAGTCAAAGTTTGTGTACACAATGAGATTCGTAGTTAGCATGATTCTTCGCCCAAAGAGAACTGCGAAATCTCATGGGCTGGGTTAATAGCGGTCTCATTATCCAATGATTCACAACTCTTGTATTAGGTAAATGCATAAATTTCGTGCAGCAGATTAAATCTGGTGTTTCTCAAGGATGTCTACTTGAACCTGTTTGTTAATTTATATGTCAGTATTTGAGCTCTGTCTTTAAACTGTGCCGTATTTTTCAGTATGCTGAGGATACGCTTTCAGTTGCTATGCAGAAGGACTATAAGACGGCATTATCTTTTATTCAACACAACAGCGAATTAATTATGGAATGGTTCAGAAACAACCTAATTGATGTGACAGGTAGAACGAGAGGAAGAACATGGTTTACACGGTATGAAGGAGCACTGCACAAGGGTGTTTACAATATAAAGGCACAATTAGTGTTTTTTTCACAATTACACGAAACGAATTCCTAATGATATGTCAATTCAACTGCACAGACCAAATTGTGTTCATTGCAAATGTCTGTCAATCATGCATGTATCAACGGTTAAATACTTAGGAGTAGTCTTCGATTCCAACATGTCTTGCAATACCTATTTCTGTTTTGACTGTTCTCACCTACGGAAAGTTGCGTGTTTGCTGCACTCTGCTATGACCTTCTGCTATATGTATGTAAGGAAGCAAACAGTATACGCCGTAGCCTAAAGTGTGTTACGCTATAGTATTTGCTGCTTTTATATCTGCTCTGGCTTTTTGGCGAAAGGAGGTCAACAGCGTACTGAAATCGGCCCTTAAATCAGCATTGCGTGATAGGTCACGAGATGAAGATAGTACCGTCTTTCAACTTTTATCTATGCTTGACTATTCTAAGCTATTTTCTAAAACAATAGATTTTAAACACATCTGCGCAAACGATTTCTCTACATCATATGTTCCTGTGAATGATCTGCGAAGTCGCGATCGCTTCCTCGTTCCTGGAGTGCGAGCCAGTAATGGCGGGTGTCTTCGAAAACATCATGTTCATTCTGTTCTTAACCGCTTACCCAGATAAATATTTTCTGCTAATTCCAAAAAGATAGTGAAGCAGCTTGTCTTGTGAAATTACGTTGTTAGTTCCAGTATTCTGTTTTGATGCTATGCTTTTATTTTTTTTTGTCTCTTTTTTTCTGTTCATTTTTTGTGTTCACTCTGACGGCATCCATTTTTATTCTCCCATCCTTTTGTTTTGCTCCTTTTCTTTTTTATTCCTCCTATCCTTTTTTTGCCTCTTTCTTATTTTTCTCCCAAACGTTTTTTGGAATTTGTCTTACCTGCCCACGACTTATATGCTGTCTACTGCCGGACGCTGCCACTAAAACCTTCTAAGACTTTGGCTGACCAGCTTTTGTAGTGGAAAGATGAAATAAAATATTTATAATAATAATAATAATAATAATAATAATAATAATAATAATAATAATCAATCAATCTTTATTTAATGTGCGCAGGAACAAGCATGTGGCCTTTGTGCTGCAGCACAAACAAAAAAAAGAAACAAAAATGAATAAGCACAAACATGTTTACACACACAGAGAAAACACAAAAAAAGAAATAAATAATACATGAAATGAAACTGAGACGAAAAGTATCACGGAAAGTAAGCAAACAATGAGTAGCATCACTTATATACACAATGAGAGAATTTTTTAGCACACCAGGAAATAAAGAAAAAAAAAAGAACGGTAGACAGAAGAGAAAAAAAAACAACAACAAATAACTGACATTGATTATAGTAATATAGAAATATACATAAAATAAACAACCCTTCCAGGCGCAACAAGTGCATGGTACTTAAAACACAGGCTAGAAATACAGAATAATACAATAAAGAAGTAAAATTAAACAAGGGACAGAAAGGTTCGAATATAATGTTTAAAGTTGAAATATAAGTAAGAAACGGATAAAAAATAGTTCACGATACAGACAGCATTGAACAGGAGAAAAAGCAAAAAGTGAAGTAAATACAATATAAGGCTAGAAAGTGGGAGTTATATGTGATAAAGTACTATTTAGAATACAACGCTACGAACATCCAATGTAAATGAACAGAGCGAGTTTTGGAAGATGTCAAAGTGAGGACAAAAAGAATTAAATAACCACTGCATCCTGTCCAGAGGGGAGTGGGAATGAAGAGGAGAAACCTGAAATGGTCTGAATTCCCTCATGCTCTTTCGCGGAACGCGCAGTAGGATGTACTCTGAGAGCTGAGGGCACATAATGTGGCCATGAAGGAGTTTGTACAGAAATATGATATCAAGTCTGATACGATGGCAGTGAAGGGAAGGAAGATTCAGTTGGGCGCTCCTGGTGGAGCGAGAGGGGGAAGTTGCGCAAGGAAGGCGATAATGAAATATCCGTAAAAATTTTTTTTGTACTCTGTCAACCTTGTCCAAGTTCGATTTGCAAGTGCCATTCCAAACAACCGACGCATACTCCAAGACCGGCAGGCATATGGACAGGTACAGTTTTAGGAACGGAAGTGGAGTATGGAACTCTCTCGAAAGTCTGCAAACGAATCCGAGTGTGCGCATAGCCCGCTGAGCAATGCGGTTAGTGTGAGAGGAGAAGCTGAGGGTGCGGTCAAAAAGTACACCAAGGTCATTAATTTCATCAACCCTATCCAACAGCACAGAATTCACAGAATAATGGTAGAGAAAGCTATGTGTTTTACGAGTAAAGGACACAACCCTAGTTTTGGAAGAATTGACGGTAAGTCGATTCATCGCACACCAATCAGAAAAAGCAGATATGTCCGATTGCAACAACACGCAATCTTGAAAAGAATGTATTACCTTGAATATTTTTATATCATCAGCATAAAGAAGAAACGAGGAGTTCTTTATCGCCGAGGAAACATCATTAATAAAAACGGAGAAGAGAAGCGGGCCCAGTACTGATCCTCGAGGAACTCCGCTCGTTGCAGGGTAAACGAAAGAAGTCTGTCCATTGACACTGACAAAGCAGGAGCGATCAAGGAGATAGTTGCGTAGGAGGGCTACGAGTGAGACTTCAACGCCAGAGAGTAGAAGTTTTTCAAGAAGTAGTGAGTGAGTAACAACGTCGAAAGCTTTGCTCATATCACAGTACACAGTGTCAACCTGACCCCTCTGAAGGACTGCTGCAGAGGCATACGTCATAAACGTGACTAGGTTGGTAGAAGTAGAGCG
>JAJIZL010064138.1:0-20842 GCA_023969395.1 Amblyomma maculatum | reverse complement strand
CTACCGGAGTTTGATCCTGACAGCGGAAACGTGGACGTCTTCATCGAGCGCTTCGAGTTGTACTTCACGGGGAATGAAGTAGCCGAGGAAAAGAAACTGCATCTGTTCCTCAGCGCCATAGGAGAAAAAGCGTATGTCACGCTCCGAAGTCTGCTTCTTCCAAAGTCACCCAGCAAATCAACTTACGAGGAAGTCTTATCGGATCTGCAGAAGCACTACACTCCGAAGCGGTCCGTGGTGAGCGAGAGATATGATTTTAATCGAAGGAAGCGAGGACCTCAAGAAAGTATCGCGGATTTCATAGTGAAGCTCAAGCAAGCGGCAGCCTCATGCGACTTCGGCAGCTTCTTGGAACAAGCCCTGCGGGACCGCCTCATTGCTGGCCTATACTCGGAGGCGATACGTTGCCGGCTGTTCGTCATGACCGACGCCGAACTCACCTGGGACCGTGTTTGCAGCATCGCTACGGCCATGGAAATGGCAGCGAGAGACACAGTGGCAATGATGTCTGAAACCAGTGAGAAGCACTCTTCAAGCGGCAGTGATGTCCTCTGGCAGAGCAAGTCGTCGATGGCGAGACCGGTCTCCGAAGGGGTGGCGTTCAGCTGTCGCGCCTCTGACAAGCCAAAAACGAAGTCTATGGCTCAAAGGACTAAATCGAATTGTCATCAATGAGGTGGGCAGCACGCACCTGTATGTTGTCCTTTCTTGAACAGTGTGTGTTACAAATGTCAAAAGATAGGCCACGTTGCTAAAATGTGCAAAACTAGAGTTGTACATCAGCTAGATCAGGAATCGTCGGACAGTGAACTTCTTACCCTTTGCCACACCGACAACTGCGCTGCCAGTCCTGCTATTGTAGTCAGTGTACGGTTAAATGGGGAAAACGTACCCATGGAGTTAGACACAGGAGCAGCGGTTTCCGTGATGTCAGAGGCAGAGTGTGCGAAGCACTTTCCAAATACTATGCTCAGGCCAGCAGACGTCAAACTGGTTACGTACAATGGCACTCCGGATGATATCAAGGGTATAATGGATGTGGAAGTTAAGTACTACGAGCAGTGTTTTCGCTTGCCGCTAGTAATTACTAAAGAGACGAAAGATGCCAGAATGCCTACGTTGTTTGGCCGCAACTGGCTGAGTAAAATCAAAATCCGGTGGAATGAAGTGCGCATGTGCAGCACTGACGAAAGAAATGCCCTTGATGACATTGACTGAGAAATATCGCGAAGTGTTCGAGCAGGGCTACGGAGGGATAAAAGAGTTCAAGGCGAGCATTGTAGTTAAGGAGAACGCGTCCCCTGTATTTTGTAAGGCGCGATCAGTGCCGTACGCGCTGCGAGAACGGGTCGAGCAGGAATTGGCCAATTTGGAAAAAGCTGGAGTCATATACAAGGTGCGCCACAGTGCTTGGGCGACACCACTGGTGATTGTTCCAAATAAAAACGGCGAGGAGCTTCGGCTGTGTGGTGATTACCGAGTCACGGTAAATCCGGCAATTGAGGTTGACCAGTATCCGCTCCCTCTACCAGAGGACTTTTTTGCAATGTTACAAGGCGGATCCGTGTTTTCAGTTTTGGATTTGTCTAAGGCGTACTTGCAGCTGGAATTAGATGAGCCAGCGCAAGAACTGCTCACTGTCAATACACACCTCGGCCTGTACCGGTTCCGCCGCTTGCCATACGGCGTAGCCTGCGCGCCAGGAGTGTTTCAAGCTGTGATGGACAAAGTCCTACACGGACTGACTGGCACAGCCTGCTACTTAGATGACATTGTCATCGCGGGCAAAGATCAAAAACAGTACCATGACCGATTGGAGCAGGTACTCATACGCCTAAGAGAACATGGCATAAGGGTCAACACTGCGAAATGTAAGCTGTTCCAGAAACGAATACGATATCTGGGCCATGAAATTGACAGAGATGGATTAGATCCGACAGCTGATAAATTGGCAGCAATAAAGAATGCACCAAACCCTGGAAATGTGACCCAGCTAAAGGCCTTTCTGGGCTTAATTTTTACTCAAAATTTTTGCCTAATCTGGCTACAGTTCTCGAACCCCTGCATAACTTGTTGCGCAAAGACACTGCATGGCACTGGTCGCGTCAGTGTGATACTGCCTTTACGAATTCTAAAGACATGTTTACTAACGAGCGTGTTCTGGAGTTGTACGATGTCAAAAAAGAAATACAGCTAACATGTGACGCGTCCGAATATGGTCTTGGTGTTGTACTGTCGCACATCGTGAATGGAAAAGATAAACCAATTGCATTTGCATCCCGGCCACTGTCACCTGCACAACGCAATTATGGCCAAATCGAAAAAGAAGCATTGAGTACTGTTTTTGGTGTGAAAAGGTTTCATAACTACCTCTATGGTAGAGCATTTAAGGTGTTGACAGACCATCAACCACTAACCATACTTTTCGACCCGAAACGAAACAGCAGTGCTGTGGCAACTGCTAGGGTGCACCGTTGGTTTATGTTCCTCGCGAACTACAGCTATAAAATAGCGCACAAACCAGGTACGAAAATTGGCCATGCCGATGCCTTATCTAGACTTCCTTTGCCAGAAACGTCAGAGCAGACTGAAGACATTTTTTATGTTTCTACACTTGACGAGTTTCCTTTGACGGCAAAAGACATTGAACGGGAAACAACGCGCGACAGGCTGGTAATGGTGGTTCGCAACATGATATGGCATGGTTGGCCAAAATCTGTTTCTCAGGACCTGCAGCCTTTCTGGGTTCCACGTTTCGAACTTTCCGTTGAAGCGGGCTGCATTATTTGGACAAACAGTGTAATCGTCCCGGAGTGTTTGCGCAGTGTTGTACTAAATTTGCTGCACGAGCAGCACCTTGGAATCACGAAGATGAAAATTGTCGCAAGGTCAATGGTGTGGTGGCCAGGTATCGACGAAGCGCTGGAACAAACGGTACGAACTTGCCGGATTTGTCAAACTGTTCAATCTGCAGCACAACCAGCACCTTTGGCTCCCTGGAAAGTGTGCGAACACCCTTGGGAAAGGGTTCATCTCGATTTCGCCGAGAAGGAAGGAAAAATGTTCCTTTTAGCAGTTGATTCATATAGCAAGTGGTTGGAAGTGAAGGTGTGTACAACGACGACGGCCGCTAGGACCGTTGAAGTTGTAAGATCCATGTTTGCTGCCCATGGTCTACCTGTTGAAGTTGTAACTGATAACGGGCCGCAATTCCGGGCTGCTGAGTTTGAAAACTTCCTGAAAGCAAATGGAGTAAAGCACACATGCACCCCTCCGTGCCACCCACAGTCGAATGGGTCGGCGGAGCGGGCTGTACAGACAACAAAGACTGCACTATTCAAGCAGTTGCTGGAGGACAGAGAAAAGGGAACTACAAGAACCTTGCAGCACAGCATAGACAACTTCCTATTTTGTTATAGAACAACGCCGCACACATTCACCGGAAAGACTCCGGCTGAATTGTTCTTAAGAAAGTTGCGAACCAGATTTTGCTTGTTGAGACCAAAATTGACAAGTGCAATGACAGAGAAAAGCGAAAGGGTGAAACAGGCTGCAGATAAGCGTAGAGCGAAGTCGCGATCCTTTGCTGCTGGGGACAATGTACTAGTGCGTTCTGTGCGCGGTGATTCGGTGAACTGGCGTCCTGGAAAAATTACGCGTGTAAAGTCCCCCACTACGTACTTGGTTGTCATTGGAAACAAAGCGCGTTTTGTGCATGCTGATCATTTGCGACATTCTGTTCTTGATGATGAAAAACCAAATGCAAAAGAAATGTGCCTGCCACACGCATCAGAGATCGCCTCTCCTCCAATGCCTTCGGCGCAGCCAGCGCCTCAGGTTGGACCCAGCCCACAGGATCAGTGGCCATCTGATAATGAACCTATTCCGTTAAGACGGAGCAACCGGGAAAGGAGACCTCCGGAGCGTTGGAGCTATGACCGTTTTTGATCTAGTAGGGGAGGAAGTGTTGTGTCGGTATCTGGGGTGCGACACGTGTGTTTACTGTTGTATGATAAGATATAATGGTATCACCATCATGTCTGTTCTGCGCATGTGTCAAGCTGCTGTGTGTGTATATATGCGTTTGTCATGTGCTGTACTGGGGGGAGTTTATTTCGAGCTGCCAGTATGCAGCACTGTGAATAAAGCCGTTTGTTCAAGCCTACGCCAACTTACTGTGGATGCAACAGCCTACCTTGATATTTATTTATTGATATTGCTACGCGCTACGCTATTACCCGCGGGATCCCGACTAGGTGTGCTACTGACGCCGCTGATTTCCTCTTCCACGATGTGATACAACACGGTGCCCCTCGTAAACTACTCACGAATCGTGGTCGCTGCCTCCTCTCCAGAGTGGTTGACGAGCTACTTCGTGCGTGCACCGTCCGTCACAAATTTACTACCGCCCTCCCAGAACGCCTCAGTCTTACGCTCAGATATGTTATCAATGTGTGTCTCCGGCGACCATCGGGATTGGGACATTAATCTACCATTTTTAACATTTGCCTATAATAAATCTTCTCGTCATGATACCGCTGGCTATTCTCCTTTTACCTGCTCTTTGGCCGACACCCATTACTCATCTTTGATGCATCGCTACCCACTACGGACGCCGCCACTAGTACTTACGCTCTTGATGCCATATCCCGCGCTAATGATGCTCGCCACATTGCACGCGACAGGCTCTTTACCACCCAAGGGTCCCAGCAGTTCCGTTATAACAGTTTCCATCGCGATGTGCACTACGCCCAGGCTCTCTCGTTCTGCTCTGGCTCCCTTCACGCCGGGTGGGCTTATGCGAAAAACTTCTACCACTCTACACGGGTCCCTACCTTGCGCCGACACCGACGTCACGTATGAAATCGAACCTTTGAACCCGAAGTCTTCCGCACCACGAGCTTCTTACATTGTGTACGTGACACGACTCAAGCCGCATTATTCACGCTTCCTTTACCTAGAACGCACCGGGACTGTGTTTCTGCGGCGGGGGTAATGTTATGTGGTGTACTTTGCTGGCACTCAGCAAGTGAAAAAAGAAGTGTCTGGGTGTGCGGAAGAAGATCTTCTTCTCCCTTCCCTCTCCAAGATCTTTACGCTCCGTGAAGCTATAGGCCGTCTTGGTGATTTTATAGCATTTCACATCGAAAGAGTAATTGGCAACTAATACCGAGTCGATCACAGTAGTTGACAGCGCTCACCCATTCTCATGTGGAAAAACGATAGCGAAGAACTAAAGCGTCCGCAGGATTTAAATGATAATCCCTACGCCGCGGCGAGGTGAATAGATAGTTATGAATATCACAGGGGAAAATTTTCGTCAAATGCCAAAAACCTCAAAAATATTTAACTTTTTTTTGCTCTGATGCATTCTGTTCGAGCGCTCTAGAAAAGTGTGATCGAATCTTTCATTTACTTCGCAGCATTCTCTCTCTGTAGCACGGTTATACAGTTCTAAAAAGCAAAGCACATGTTTCTTAAGACTGCAGTTATAGACTAGACATTGAATACTTAAATGCTAGCTGAAGCAGTCCTGCGTTGCACCACTGGCTTCAAAACGCGTGACATTTTAGAGATGTGTATAAGTTATTGCCTTCACCAGTTAGACTATGCTAGAAGTAGGAGTTGAGCATTGTAATGATTTTCTTAATGTTTTATTGATTTTGTGGCGTTTATTTTAAAACACGCTTTTATGTTCTCTTGAAGAAACGTTTTCTGCGCCAACAAATGCAATTATCTTTCTAGTGTATTATTTGGAACATCTTCCGCGCTAATAAAAACACAGTTTTTGTGTTTATATTGTTTTTTCCGCAGATAAGCCTATTTGATAATAGTTTGCGCAGAAGTTCTCACTTTAAGCTTTATTTCTGTAAGCAATTTATCAGGTCTATATATAACACCAAGAAATAGAAATCAGCAGAGGGTAAACGCAAGTTTTTTTCAAAGTGATGCCAGAACTTGTTTTGATGTCTATAATTGTCTTCATACTGGAGAACAAGAAACAAAGAAAAACATGGTGTGCGTTATGCTGTTAGCCTCCAATAATTCCCCTCAATTGCACTGCCCCTTCGTGACGCGGCATGCAGCTTCATGTTAATGTCCTCAAAGAACGTGGTAAACCAAATATAAAGGCTAATCCTTCTATTTCCGTCGCGAATTCAAACAAAGAACATGTAACTGGTCGGTGGGTAATGACTCTGCTCCTAGGTGCTGAGGTTAATTTACGGAGCAAATTAGCAATCCCCAATTCTGCACCTTTATTCAATATTACGACTGCTGCACTACGCCTAGCACTTCAAACTATGCAGAAAATCTCGAACTTTGATCGCATAGACCTACTGCATAATAGCCACAGGGGTGAGTGGGGTACGCCTCAGTTCGCAGATGAGCCGACGTTTCTACAAGTGGATTTGTCGTCGTCTGGTGATAGCGATCATCACCGGCAGGGGTTTAAATACGCTTTTGCTTCCGAAGAAGAAAAGCTGGGGAGGGGAAAGTGGGCGTCAAGAAAGAGGGTCATGAAGTGAAAAAAAATTTTTTCAATATGTACTTATCAGCCGCGGAAGCAGAGATTCTGTGGTCTGCGAAAGAATTAAAAGCAGCAGTACCAGGAAAAACTACAATGCCGGGTAGGTGATCAGTCACCACTTAAGGGAATATACCTAAGGGATTCTAACGTTCCCTTAGATATAAATATCTAAAGGAACGTGTTCTGCGTGTTCTGTTCATATTACGAATCGTTAAAGAGAATTCGCAATATGTTATATTCTTTTTATTGACCTAATCCAAACGTACATCCTAACGCAATTGTACAATGTTCCTCAGATCTCTGTAATACGCCTCCCCACGAAGCCCGAATGGCAAGACTTTGAAACACGCAGATGATAAATTGTTTGCTTAGTTCGATAATGCTAAAAGTATTTTGACAACTTGGGAGGTTTATAGCAATAATGGGTACAGAAGGTACGGCGAGCGGTTGACGTGAAATATGTCGGGAGAGAGAAGTATACAAACTGCTGTTACATCATGGCAGTCATACTTTTGCCACTCTAAATGACAGTGCGAAATTGTACATCCTTCTCCAACCAGCGGCAAATGATTTCTCCGAGATTTCCAACGTTCGCTTATTTTTTATATAAACTGGTCCATCATGATTTCTTATTTTATTAGCTGGCATTTATCATATACTTTATGTACCATACAGAGGAGTGCAAGAGTATAAGACATGCAGAGGCGTTTTCTGTATACCAAGTTTAACATCGACATTATGTTTTTCTAAGTTCCGGGAACAATACATCAGTGAATTGCACAGGCTTCCGAAAGAGTTCATAGCTATGTCATTGGGAATTGAAGCATTGTCTTCAAGCATCGCAGAAATATTTTTTCGTTATTTCATTGCAATTAATTTCACTGTTCATAACACATTGCAACCACTAGGGAGAGCAGTGCAAAGGGAAAACAAGCTAATATGAAAAAAAAATGTTTTTTAAGACATACAAATCTAAATGCACATGAAGTATATATTAGTATTCTAAAGAGGAAGATGTATGTTCGAAGATGAAAAAGAAGCTTCCGTGCGCTGTTGCCAGTACCATCCATATTGGTGTGTGCTCTGGATCTACTCGTACGTGGACTGTTCCAGACGGGCTCCTAGATCGCGTCCCAGTACCTCTAATAAACTGCCATCCTACATTTCGTCGAGTCGCTGGTTAAAAATGTCGGTCCTGGAGCCCTGTAGCCGCACGCTTCCTACACCTGTGATGCCAGACGGAGTCCAACATCAACCGGGTCCAACTGTCTTCTGCGCCGGCTTCCTTCGCCAGCAGGACCCGACTATCTTCAGGGGGACTGATGAGCACGAAGTTTAATACTGGCTCACTTCTTAAAAACGGGTGAGCGTCTGCAATAAATGGAACGACAAGACTAAATTGAACGACGTCATATATATTTCACCGCCCTGGCAAATTTGTGGTACCGTAACCATGAAAGCAATGTCCTTTCGTGGGCTGCATTGAAAACGCCGCTCGCAGAAGTCTTTGGTCGCCGGGCTGTCGGGAAATTGCGCGCCGAGCAACGCTTGCATAAACAGGTTGCAGCAGGTTGGCGAAAGCTTTACAAGCTATATCGAAGAAGTCGTCGACGTATACAACGTGCGGACGCCAACGGGCCAGAGACCGCAAAGATCAAACACATCTTGAAGGGTTTTGACCATTACGCCTTCCCGATGTCAACATGCGACTTGCTTACCCCATCTAAGAAGTCTACACGCTCTGGCAGAGCTTCGAGGAGCTGCGCAAGCAGATAGTGTTGACGCATCAGCCCCAAGCACAGGTTGAATTGCTCTCCGGACTGCCGCCTGCAGCAGACAACTGATCGTTGCTGCAGAAAATTTAAGCATTTATTCTTGAAGAGGTGGTGCGGCAGCTTTCCCTGCTTCCTAGCCCTCAAGAGCAGCCACACTATTTGGCCTCGGCATTGCGGCAGGCTATCCAGGAACAGGTTGCTCCGGCGCACACACTTGTCCATCCGCCTTCAGTTCTCGCTGCTGCTCTTCTGACGTATACCGACGCCGTTCCACGACCTGTCGCCGCTCCTAATATCTATGACGCGATCACCCCAAAGCCTGCCGCTGGTCCTTTGACTTAGGCAGAAATAGTTGCACGACCACGGCCGCTAACTTACCCTCTACCATCAGTGCCGATGCAAGGTCCAGCAACCTATTTTTGACCGGCTCCAAGACGACGCAATTCCCTACAGCACGACAGATGACCGGCTACTTTGTTAAACTTGCGGGCTAGCTGTAGATATTTCCTGTTATTGCCGAAACCGTCTCCTTGTGTCAGCACCACCTACTCAAGGATCTGGGTACCGGTCTTCGGCACCTCAGTATTCCGCGCCTACAGAGCCACCAGAAAGCCATCATTTCTGTTCAGACCGCTCAGCCATGTCCGACCGCCGTTCACCGTCGCCGCGACGCCGCTCTATCTCTCCGATGCAACGTCAATGGAACGCTTGATGTGAGGAAAACTAGCCGCAGTTCCTGAGGCAAGAACTGCGACCCCGTTTAACTTCGCAAGCCCTCATTTATCGCCAGCCAGCCTTATTGAAGTTTTCATCGAGGGTCTTGCCTTCATGACTCTAATTGACAATGGTGCTGCGATTTCAATAATGGGCGCGAAACGTTCTAGCTCTTTAAAGAAAATGAGTGCGCCAATCGCAGGACCTTTGTTGAGAACGGCCTGCGCGCAGCAAATCAAGCCTTTAGGAGCGTGCAGCGCTCGAGTAGTGATCCAGAATTGCCTTCTATACAACTGAGTTCATGCGCTGCCAAGGTTTTCACACGCTGTAATTTTAGGCTAAAATCTGTTGCGATCGCGCTGAAGTCGGATTTTCTGCGCTACCCGGGCTCTTGTCAGAAAACGCTACTTCTAGTCTACCCTTTAAAGCCCTCGTCGCCGAGGACATCGGCATTCCTCCGTCTCCTGCCCCCTTGTATACATTGCTTGTGACTGTGTGTGCGACCAAACAGTTCTCTCCACGCCAGCACACACACTTCTGAGCCAAAACTTTCGTTGCCATATGCTGTACTCCTTATTTCTGCTAGCTCTGAGCACTGTGCGTCTCTAACCAGATTAACTACCCTACTGCTTAGCGCCATGGTGAATGGCTCGGGAGCTTACAACCCATCGCATCTCTTCTCTCCGTGAAGAGACTGACGACTCATCGCACATCTCCATGACTGCACTCAGCCCTCCACTTTTTGTACCACCTTCCTCTTCCACAGGCCTCTTCCATCACTCCATTGACGCCAGTATTCCTGAGCTTCAGCGACCGCAACTTCTTGATCTCCTTCAACAGTTCAGCTCCTCCTTTGACTCCTATCAAAATTCAATGGGCCAAAGATCAACTCTCACTCATCGGATCGACACTGGAGACCACGCACGACTGCGACAGAGGCCCGAACGTGTCTCTGCATAATAGCGCCAGATTATTGAAGAGCATGTTGACCAAATGCTCCTAACGGCGTCAGTCAGCCCTCAATTAGCCTTTGGGCTTCCCACGTTGTGCTCGTTAAAAAAAGGATGGTTTCATACACTTCTGTGTAGATTACTGCCGACTTATAAAGATTATAAAGAAAGACGTTTGTCCTGTTCCGAGCATATACGACACACTGGACTGCTTGCGCGTGGCTGAATTCTTTTCCTCCCTAGAATTAGTTACGCATACTGGCAGAGACCGATGGAAGCAACCGTCCGATCTAAAACCGCTTTTCTTACACCTGACGGCCTGTACGAATTAGCTATTATGCCTTCCGGTATTTGCAACGCTCCTGCGACATTTTAGAGAATTGTGGACACTTTTGCGAGGATGGAAATGGAAGACCGGCGTCTGCTATCTCGACGACATCGTCGTTTTTTTCTCCTGACTTCGACACTTATCTCTACCGCCTGAAGCAAGCTTTAACCTTCCTTTCTGATGCCGGCGTACAGCTAAACTTAAAGAAGTGTCGTTTTGTCGCCCATCAACTGACCATTTTAGCGCACGTTATCTCCAAGAAAAGGGCTTCCCCAAACCCCGCCAAACTTCGTGCTGTCGCTGACTTTACCAAGCAAAGGTCCATCAAAGACCTTCGCTGCTTTGTAGGCTTGTGCTCCTACGTTTTTCGGTTCATTTGAAACTTCGCCTCTATTGCTGCCACTTTGACGCAGCCTCTGGCGGGCAATTCGGAGTTTTCGCTCCGGTGACCTCAATGCGATGATGCCTTCAATATGTTGCTCGGCATCCTCAAGGCACAGCCGGCCGTCCTGCGTCACTTCGGCCGACGGCCCTTACTGAAGTACACACCGACGCCAGTGGTGTCGGTCTCGGCGCTGAATTTGCTCAGCTGAAGCTTAGATTGGCTCGATACGTCGTGACCTATGCAATTCGAACGCTCACAAAGACGGAGTCAATTTACTCGGTCACTTAAAACGAGTGTTTGCCAATAGTTTGGGCTCTGACCAAATTCCGCCCTACCTCTAAGGCCACCCCTTTGAAGTCGTGAACGACCACCATGCGCTCTGCTGGCTTTCCTCCTTGAAAAGCCCATCCGGCCGTCTTGCTAGGTGGGTTCTTCATTTACAGGAATTAGACGTAAACGTATTCTACCACTCTAGCCGCAAGCATCAAGACGCCAATGGCCTTTTTTTGCTGGTCCTTCTAACTGACGTCGCCAGCCTTTCCACCTTTGACGTCTCAGCATGTTAGTTCACATCAGTGATGTGCCTTCTGCGCAGCGGAGACCCCTGAGTCGCTTCTATTATCGAGCTTCTCTCAGATCCATCGCCAGCTTCTCGATCACTTGCACACCGCCGTAAAGCTTCACACTTCGCCATTCGCGACAAGCTTCTTTATCGCCGCAACTACAGATCTGATGGCCGCAAATTGTTGCTAGTCATTCCCCGCCACCTCCGCTCGCAAGACTGCGACTGCTTTCACGCTGACCCACAATACGGCCATGCGGGAGTGTTCAAGACCTACCATCGCCTACGCTTACGATACTGCTGGAAGGGCATGTACAACTTTGTCCTCAAATACATCCCCTCATGCCTCGTCTGTCAACGTCGCAAGTCTCCTACTAATGTTCTGCTGACGTGTTTCAGCCGTTACCTTGTCCATCATGTTCTTTTGTACGCGTAGGTATTGATTTCTATAGCCCGCTCTCGTACACTGCCGCTAGAAGTCGTCGGGCTATCGCCATTGTTGACCATCTGAGAAGATATGCAGACACCGCTGCTCTTCCATCTCCCACAACCTCATACGCAGCCTTATTCATTTTGCAGCGATTCGTCCTACGCTACGGCGCATCTCGTAAACTATACTCAGTGATAGAGGCGTATCGTTTTGTCTGACGTTGTTAAAGGTCCACTGAACAAGTGCCAAATACTTTATCGAATTTCTACCGCCTATCATTCACAGACTAACGGACTTACCAAACGCTTTCACCGTACCCTTGGTGACATTCTCATTAAGTACGTCTCCGCTGACCACTCTGACTGGGATCTCCTCCTTCCATATGTGACGTACGCATACAATACTGCTACACAGTCAACTACCGGTTTCTCTCCGTTCTATATTCTTTACGGCCACCACCCTTCTGCTCCACTTGTAACCATTCTTCTCTAACAACCAGACGAATCTGAGTATACCGCCGCTTTTGAAGCTGCCTGACACTAAGAGGACTGCCGCAAATTCCCCGTCTCTCACTACTGAAACCCAGTTCCCAAAGAAATTCTGTCGCCACAACCTTCAGACGATACCGCAATTTTCATCTGGCAGTCTTGTGGGACTCTGTATTCCATGAGGTACTCCCAGACTATCTTAGTATTTATTTCCCAGTATCACGGTCCCTATCGTGTCCTCCAATGCATCTCTCCTGTCAATTACATTGTAGAACCCCTCACACCCTCAGTCGATCTCCGACGACGCGGCCGCGAAACTTTTCACGTCCAGCGCCTTAAACAATATTACGACCCTGCCATTTTGCCTGCGCCGTAGGTCACCAGGGTGGCCCATCTCCTCCTCGGGGGCCCTAGTAAAGATAAAGATGTGCGTGCAGAGATAAAGAAGAAGTTGCCCCGCAGCCACCAGTGACGTCGTTATCACTGTGTACTCTGGACCTACTCGTGCGTGAACTGTTCTTGACCGGCTCCTAGATCGCGTCCCTGTACTTCTGATAAACCCCCCTCCTACTGTATACATTGTTACCAAAATTAGAGCTATTATTGCTGTTATCCCTGACAATCAAATCTTTTTCGGGGAGGTGGCTGCACTATTGCCCAGTGTGAAGTCGAGATGACTCATGAAATGCGCTTTTTTCTGGTGACTGTTTGTTAATACTGTTGTAATAATAAATACAGTTGAATACATATGTAATAATGGTAGGTGCTTGCGGAGAGTAGCGCGGTGGAAAACCCTGTTAGCCTCAAGCGGATGATGTCTTACTCAGTGAAAGGGATCGAATACCGATTCCTGATTTTATTTGTGCTATCAATTCCCTTGTAGTTGGACAAATCAAAATTGGCATCTCTCATAGCCTGAGCCGCTTTAGGATGTTAGACCATATACTACAATGGAAACAAATCCTTTATTTATAGTTTGAAAGTTTGCGTAATGCATTCAAGGTTAATGATTAGTTTATTGGTAGACCTTTAATATAGTAGTAAAATATTACATTTCATTACGACTGCTTCATAATTCATTTGTTGTACCTCCAGGGCTTACGAGAACTATTATAGAGGGGAAAGGCTTCTGTACATCATTATATATGTGAAATACAAACAAGGTGAAGAACATCACTGGATCGAAAAATAAAAGAGAAAAATGTGGTCGATTTCTACAGAACAAAATAGGTTAAAAAGGGATAAAGATACAGTACACGGAACAAAAATATTAGAGGAAAAAACTAACAAAAACAGTTTTATAAAGGGTAATGTCGGTTTGTAAAACTTTTTTAGTGCTTTGCGAAATTGATAGGTGTTGTTACTGAAGACGCGGGGAGGTGGTTCCACTCGTTAAAGGTCCTTGGCTGGAATGAGTCCGAATAGGTGCTTGTCGCTACGAGAGTCCATGACCATTGAAACGATTATCAGCACATGGGGAGACATAAGACGCTGCTGTACTGTACGGAGAGTTGAGTATCTGGTTATGGTAGTAGATTTTGAGAAAGTGGGAAAGCTGTGATAGTTGTTTGCGAAAAGACAGATGGCGAATTTCAAGTGCCGCTTTCATATTAGTGATGCTAGCAGTATGATTTTAATCGTTAATAAAAAAATGAAAGAATGATTTTGTACGCTTTTAATAATTTTAATTAAAGTTGAATGTCCAGGATCCCATATCGGCTTTAATATTCGAGGATGCGTCTGACATTAGTGACGTAGGGTTGTTTTTTAGAGGTGCTTGAGCTATGGAAAATGCGCGTTTGAGATAGCCAATAATGCGGTTAGCTGTGGACGCAATGTATTCAATGCGTTGATATCATTTCAGATTGTTAGAGATATGTATGCCTAGATATTTGCGTGAAAGAACCTAATCACTTGAATTATTATAAGTACGAACGTGGAGCAAGCTGACTGATTTCCACAGATCCTAATTCTTTCGCATTTTGCAGTTTTCAGTTTCATTAGCCAAACCGCGCACCAGCCTGCAGTATTAATGGTGTTATTTTATCGTTGCTGCTTTCTATCTTGTGATATATGACACACACGTCAGTAAATGCAGAAATGGAACTTTAAGTTTACTTAGGAAGGTCATTGATGCAAACTAAGAAGAATAACTTGGAACTGATGTCAATGACGTAGGCTAAAACGAACCATTTAGGTACCACTGAACTCACTGGTACTTCAAAGAGTATGTCATTGAAGGTAACATATTGTGTGCGATTAGAAACTTTCGAATCATGCTGAAAACCAAAGGATCAAGGTGTAGCTTGCCGAGTTTTAATAGGAGTAGGTGGTGGTTTATTCTGTGAAATGCTTGAGCAAAATCAAGAATTATGCAGTCATTATAGTAAAGTCAGTGGAAAGAAATGCATCAAGATTATTGCAGAATGCTAATAATAGCATTTGTCTAGAACAGTGCTTTCTGAATATATTTGACTGGTATGAAAAAAGCTTATTCCAAGAAGTTAGCGAGAGGAGAGAAAATGACGCGTTCAAAGATTTCACTAGCAACTAATGTCAATGACATAGGTCTGTATTTGTGCGGGTTCTCTATGTCGACGCACTTGTGAAGATGAATCACCCTCCCTTCTTCCAGTCTTTCTGTAAAGAACTATTTTTGTGATTTTGTGAGAAGTTTGTTCAAGATAATGGAAGAATATTAATACCAACCTGCTTGAATTTGGACGTAATGCCATCGACGCCACACGATCTTTTTAGATTGTTAAATATCGAGTGGATATTAGATGAATCAATTAGGATCAGCCCCGTAGGGGGCACCTGTTAAAGCAGGTGTTTGCGTGTACTGTGCGACACCACGGACCCCAGCACCCACGCTTAGCCGTGCGTGGCATCGCCGTGTCTGGGGAAAAGGGGATCCTGGTGGTTGAGCCGATGCCGAGTGTTTGGACCTTTATGGCCCCTCGGCGGAGGCAACACACCACTTTGGCCCACGCTTCCCATAGACGGTACCCCCGGGCTGACCCACCCGGGGGAAATCGGCAGTCGCCTTTTCCTGTCCTCCACTTCATCTTTCACTTTCCCTCTCAGCACTGTCCTGTCTCCTCCTCATTTCTTGTTTTTCCTCTTTTCTTGGCGGCGAGGGTTAACCTTGTGTGGAGTAGCTACCCTGAGTTGCCCATATTTGGTTATAGTAGCGGTGTACTGCTGGCGCGGGCAGGACTTCTTGCAAGTTCCTGTCCCGTCCCCTCGTTGGGCTCCATGGTGGGTGGCAGGCACAACTACCGAAAACACAAACCCTTTCATGGATTCTTTCTCCCAAACAAATGATCGCCCTCCAAACAAACGAGGGCGGACCGATGCTACAAGCCATTTCTTTGTGAAAACAAAAGAGACTTTCCCAAAGTTCCATGTCATACATAGCGAGGAGCTAGAAAAACCCACTCGAAAAATATCCCCTTTTATAGTGTCAAAGTGTCTCACTAAAGACCTGGGCCCTGGATACAAAGTATCAAAACTTGCAAATGGTGACCTCTTGCTAGAAGTACAAACTAAGTGCCAGTCCTCCAACCTGAAACACATTGCGTTGCTTGGGGACATCCCCGTCATCACTCCCCACCGATCCTTGAATATTGTAAAAGGAGTAATATCTGAGATAGGCTTCATTGCTCTCACTGAAGATGAAATGGCAGAAGGACTAGCAGACCAAAACGTCATAGCGGTTCACAGAATAAAAATCCGAAAGGATAACAAGGAGATCTCTACAAAGCATCTGGTTCTGACTTTCAATAGCTGCACCCTCCCAGAGTCAATTGAAGTCGGATACATCAAAATAAACGTCCGACCGTACATCCCAAATCCGAGGAGATGCTTCAACTGCCAGAAATACGGCCATGGTTCGCAAAGTTGCCGTGGCCGCAGAACTTGTGCGAAATGTGCTGCGAACGACCACAAGTCTGATAACTGCACCGCAGACCCACGCTGTGCAAACTGTGAGGGGGATCACCCCGCATACTCTCGATCCTGCCAAAAATGGAAAGAAGAAAAGCAGATCATAACACTAAAAACAACAAAGAACATCACTTACAAAGAGGCACGTACCCAGTACAACAAAACCAAGAACACATTTCAGTTCACAGCGAAACCAAATCTCGCCGATGTGGTGCGACAGGGCGTGGCACCACAACGGCCTTCGGCACCTACCCAGACCTTAAACGAGGCTGAGGTAGTGCCATCCCCTTCCCCGGTGGAAGCAGCTCCCGCTCCTCCACCACTCCCAAAACAGGCTACAAGTCCCTCAGGTTTGACGGGCCACAAGACCTCTGCCCACGAGGCAAGGTCTAAAAAGAAGGAACACGTGTCTCTGGCACGTTCGTCCAGCACCTCAGACGAGGTAATGGACATAGGCCAGGACAGCTCTTTGCCGTCTTCGTCACAGAGACGGAGGAGCTCCTTGGAACGAACAAAAACAGACAAGGCCCGAATCACGGGCCCTGGCAAAACCTAACTTAATTTCCAAGCTTTCAACAAAATAAGATGGCATTCCTGTTACAGTGGAACTGTAGAGGACTTCTAAAGAATATTAATGACATAAAAGACATTCTAGGTACAGTCTCGCCAGTTGCACTGTGCGTACAGGAAACAAATTTAGGTTGCATGCACTCGAATATACTGAAAAAATATCAAGTCTTACGCCGAGATCGAAAGCAAGCAAGCAGGCTTTCGGGTGGTGCGGCCATCATATTGCAAAGTGGAGTTCCAGCTCAAGAACTGAAATTAAACACTCCCTTAGAAGCTGTAGCAGCAACAATAATTGCCTTTAAAACTCTTACTGTGTGTTCTGTCTATCTTGAACCAAATCTTAAAATAACACTCCATGATCTAGAAAACCTTTTTTGCCAACTACCAGAGCCCTACCTAGTAGTAGGAGATTTTAATGCACACTCTCCTTTGTGGGGAAGTGAAAAAAGTGATACACGTGGACAGCTTATCGAGGATTTTATTCTTAGTTCAGACATTTGCTTATTGAACTCCTGTAAGCCCACGTACTGTTCACCAAGGTCAGGAAAAATTAGTTTTTTAGATTTGGCTTTTAGTTCACCTTCCCTTTTTAATGATTTTAAATGGGATGTTCTGAACAACCCGTATAGTAGCGACCACCTGCCAGAAATAATCAGCTTATCATCCTCACCATCAGTCATGCCGACCAAACCGAAACGCTGGAAACTTCACTTAGCAGATTGGGAGCTTTTTAAAGTAGAGGCGAATCTAGGAGCAGTTTTCTCAGATGCCCTTAGTGTCGACAGACTAAATAAGTTGTTCACGACTTGCATTATCACTGCCGCTCAATTCGCCATTCCACAGTCCTTAGGTGTGGTGCGACAAAAACACAAGTCGTGGTGGTCTCTGGAATGTAAGGAGGCCAAAAAGCGACAAAATAAAGCATGGGGTGTTTTCCGAAGGTACCCTATACACGAAAAACTTACAGCTTTTAAAAAGGCCAAAGCTAAAGCTCGATACATCCGCCGCAACTCTGAAAAAGAATCCTGGCAGAAGTATGTCACCTCAATAAATTGCTCAATGACGTCTAAGAAAATGTGGGAACAAGTTCGTAAACTCAGTGGAAACTTTTCCCCGTTTACAATTCCCATCCTCACAACCCCTGGTGTTCAGACTAGCATAGAAGAACAGGCCAATATACTAGGCGAACATTTCACACACGTTAAGTTCGTCACACTACACAGAAACATTCTTAAAATACAAAAACAGCTGAGAAACAAAAACTCTCAACAAGTGGTGGCAGAAATGAATCATATAATAGTTTTATTACACTCCAAGAAGTAAAGAACGTCCGTGCTGCTGGAAAGCAGACTGCGCCTGGCCCTGACGAAATTCATTACGAAATGCTGGCTCATTTATCGGAATCCTCTGTAGAGGCACTTGTGAAATTCTTGAACAAAATTTGGACCCTGGGTAAACTCCTAGAGGCTTGGAAACAAGCCGTTATTGTTCCGTTTCTGAAACCAGGGAAGCCGCCGACCTCAGCGGGCAGTTACAGACCCATAGCTCTGACCAGCTGTTTAGCAAAATGTTTTGAAAGTGTTTTAAACATCAGACTAACTTTCATCTTAGAATCTCATAAACTTCCTAATGTTCATCAGTGTGGTTTTAAAAAAGGGTGCGCAACGACCGACCACTTAGTGCGTCTTGAAAATACTGTCAGGGAAGCGTTCATACTTAAACAAAATTGCCTGGCCGTTTTCTTTGACATGGAAAAGGCATACGACACGACTTGGAGGTTCGGGATCCTACGCGATATAGCAGATTTGGGCATCCGAGGCCGGATGCTTAATGTTCTGAAGGACTTTCTATCAGGTCGTTCATTTCAAGTTCGTCTCGGTACGACCTTTTCGAGGAACTTTATTCAGAGAATAGGGTACCTCAGGGGTGCATTTTAAGTACCACTATGTTTATTGTAAAAATGAATTCTATTAGCAAGGTAATCCCAAAATCCATTATGTTCTCGCTGTATGTCGACGACCTTCAAATAGCCTGCACATCCTCAAACATATCAATTTGTGAAAGCCAAGTACAATTAACACTAAATAAACTAGACTCATGGGCTTTTAAAAATGGGTTCAAATTTTCCCCACAGAAAACAGTGGCAGTAATGTTCTCGCTGAAACGAGGTATACAGATCAATCCCAAGCTACACCTAAATGGGATTGAGTTGCCAGTAAAGAGCGAACATAAATTTTTGGGTGTAACGTTCGACAGAAAACTAACAATCCTGCCTCACATAAACATCCTAAAGAGGAAAGCCATAAAATCTCTAAACATACTGAAGGTTCTCTCTCGGAAACACTGGGGGTCTGATAGGGCGTGTCTTCTACATATATATCGATCTGTTGTGCGGTCTAGCTTGGACTACGGATCCATAGTCTACGGGTCAGCTAGACCGTCATATCTAAGGAAATTGGACCCGGTACATAACCTAGGTTTACGCCTTTCTTGTGGCGCTTACAGAACATCCCCTGTTGATAGTCTGTATGCAGAGACGAACGAGCCTCCGCTGAAAGATAGAAGGGCTTCACTCACATGTGCTTATGTCCTTAGAATAAGGTCACAGAAAAACACCTCTGCTATCCAATAGTCTCAACATGCCGCTCACGAGTAATTTTCACATATAAGCCACAAGCAACGAGGCCACTGATAATGCGTTTCGAAGACATTTGCAGTGAGCTAGAAATTCTGGACACCTTGCCCGACACTGCACCAAAAAACAGCCCCCTACCCCCATGGTACAAACTTCCAAATGTCTGTGATCTCACTCTAACACACTTCAACAAAATCCAAATTCCTAAAGAGCATATAATACAAGAATTTCGCACAATAAAAGAAAAGTACAGTAATTATACAGAGTTTCATACAGATGGATCAAAAACTTCTACTTATGTTGGCTGTGCCGTAGTTGAAGAGAACTGGGAACAAATAATTAGGCTTCCTCAGTGCGCATCAGTCTTTACCGCTGAATCTTATGCTATCCTGACAGCTGTAGAAAAAAATAGTGAATGAAGACATTGGGAAAAGTGTCATCTACACCGATTCGTTGAGTGTACTGATGGCTTTGAATCACAGAAATGCTGCCATGCCTCTAATTGGTGACATAATACATAATGTAAAAATGATCATGACACAAGGACATAACATAGTGTTCTGTTGGGTCCCTAGTCACGTAGGCATTGACGGCAATGAAAGAGCAGACAAATGTGCTGCACTTGCCCACAACAAATTGATTCGGATAGTTAATATACCACATAGTGATTGCTTGAAATTAATAAAACATAAACAGATGAATAAATGGCAGTCCAGATGGAACAACCAAGAAAATAATAAGTTGCATCTCATAAAGCCTGTACTAGGAGAATGGAAATCGAGCACACATCAACAACGTTTTATGGAAGTGATAGTATGCCGTCTTCGTATTGGACATACACATCTTACACATAACTTTCTGCTAATGAAACATAACAGACCGACCTGTGAAGAATGCGACGAGATGCTCACTGTAAACCACATTCTAATTACATGCTCAAAACTTCAGGCACTACGGAGAAAACATTTTACTATATTTTACAATCATACCATCCCATTTCATCCCACCTTGCTTTTAGGAGAAAGAGCACTTGTAAACCTAGCATCTGTTCTCAGTTTCCTAGAAGAAGGAAACTTTTCAAATAAACTATAGATTTAACATTAACCTTGCTCTTGGCGCATGATAGCCTTAGTTGCTTATGCGCCATAAAACCCAACACAACACAACACACAATTAGGATCAGGTCCATTGAAAATAAATTAGGTGAATTGAATGGTGGAAAGCTGCTAGTGGATGCGGTGCAAAATGTATAGTTGCAAGCACAATAAAGTACAGAAGTACAGATAGTGCCTGGTATCACATCACCTAATTCGTCAGTGCGAGTTATAGCTTGATTATCGTAACTTTTGACGACATTCCAAGCGAGGATAGGTTTTGTTTTAAGTAACATTGGGAGAGTGGTGTTAACGAAAATAAATTTTCCTTCCCTCACAGCTCTGGTGTATTTTGCTGCGACGGCGTAAGCTGACCGCTTACAGCAATCGGCAATTTTTTCGCTGCTCGGAAACACGTACCTTTGATGTTAGAT
>JAJIZL010064136.1:0-25531 GCA_023969395.1 Amblyomma maculatum | reverse complement strand
CATTGTATACTTGATGCGCATAATAGTGTGGGGGCTTCGTTTGAGAAGGTGCCCTGTCGTGATGGTGCACAGCCGGACTTGAGCGGCGATGTCGGTTCGCGATTTGTACGGTCTGCGCAATGGCGGTGTTTCCTTCTGGCGCCACTGCGCGATCTTGGCGCTGCCGCCCTGCCCCTCATGTAGATTTAGAAGCTATGAAAAATGAAAAAGAGACAGAGGGATGGCCGCTGTCTAACTTTTCGCTCCGTGCAACCGGTTCACAGTGCATGGACACCACGGCAGCGTGTACGGTACGAGTTTGTATACAAAGCGTTGCATATACCATCGAGATCGTGGTGCTATATGACTGCTATCACGATATCATCCTCGGCTACAACTTCCTCTCTACCCACAGTGCTGTGATTGATTGTGCCTGTGCTGCAGTTACGTGTTTACTCGTGTACAATGTTTTTTTGTGCGACCTACTCGTGCGCCCTGCTAAGCTCCTGATTACTAAAGACGCCGACGTCCCTCCCTTTTCTCCTGCTCTCGTTTCCCTTAATTCGGCCCCTGCCCTCGCTAGCCACGTCCTCTTTACGCCCACCGCCGCCGCCACCCATCATCACCGCCTCCCTCTTCCATTCGCCGTTATCATGGTTATTGATGGTAACTGTGCTATCTATGCTTTCAACCTGTTTCGTTGCCCAACAGCTGTCCTTCGCGTCGAATGGCTTGACTGTATTGAGGAGCTGGAGCCTGGTCTCACGTGTTCTCCGATCCTCATGCTTTACCCCACGTCACTGTCATGAAGTCGTGCAACTAAGACCAATAATCTTCCTGCCGACGTTTTCGATCTAGCCATAGCTACCGACCTTCCGCTCGCTCAACGTGACCAAATAGCGACCCGGTTTCAGCGTTTAGTGCTTCCTTTGACGTTTCGCAGCCTTCTTTGAGAAGCGCGTTGGCTCTCCTTCACGAAACTGATACCGGCATGCATGCCTTCATGCGCCAACAACCGTAATGCGTACCGCCCGCTGAGCGCCGGGTCATGCGTGACAATGTCGACGGCATGCTTCTTGGGCCTCTCCCGTTGACCTGGGGACAAAACAAGGTAGCACGATCCGCGTCTGTGTGGACTACGGCCGTCTGAATAAGGTCACTCGAAGGGATGTTTATCTGCTACCACAAATCGACGGCGCTCTAGATTGCTTACAAGGAGCGGAGTTCTTTTCGTCACTAACGTTGCGCTCCAGCTGTTAGCAAGTACCGATTGCTTCAAATGACCGGTGAAATATAGCCTTCATCACGCCCTATGCCTTGTATAAATTTGATGTGACGCCGTTCGTGTGTACAATGTCCCACACAACTTCAATAGAATTATGGGTAATATTACCAGCGGGCTCGAATGAGGGGTGTGCCTGGGTTATATTGATGATGGGAAGGGAAATCTCAATCTATCAACCAATCGAAAGTGACGGAAATCCGAGATGTCAAACGAGTCGGTGATGCAAACAGCCCCCTGCTGCCTTCTTTTGATTCCGGCGCAGTATCCACCCTTGTTTGCAGCCGTGATGCAGTGATGAAAAAGCGCTTCATAGAAACTTAATTACCTCTCTGACTAAGAAGGAAGATGAACCTCTCCTTTCTCGTCTGCTACTAGCAAAAGACCTTTCTAGAGCAATTAACGTTTTTCCTATCCTATACTATCCTCTCTGACTGGAAGTCTCTCAGGACTGGCTGCTCATGAGTGCATAAATTGTCCATTTTTCTTCATTCTCGCAGGGCGATTACTCGGCTGCATTTCGGCATTACCAGGTGGCCCTATCTTTGGATCCAAAGAACCCGCTCATCACGGACAATATGGCCAAGTTGAGGCGGCGACTCACTCGGCCTCAGTGCTTAAGAAGTCTAGCTGGCAGTGGACGAGATTGCAAAAACTCTTCGTCTCCCTGGGCTTCTGCGGCCACTGACTCTACATGGAGTGCTCTGTAGAGGAGCATAAGACCTCTGTGTGCACTAGAAAAGAAATCAGAGCTATTCCACCCAGATGACTCAATTGAAGACCTCTGTGTAAATGCACCTCCCGGTGAACTTTTAAAGGACATGATATCTGGCGTAAATATTTTTGTTTTGCACTCTAACCGTCTACAATGGTTCTGTGCCTTCCTTATTGTTCGCATATGCATGATCCATACAACTTTCTCGTTTCTTCTTTACATTTCTATTCTGCTCTTTTTTAAATACAGATTGAGGATACCGAGGTAACGAATTAACATAGCAGCTCTCAACTATAAACCATTGAACTGTACTCTGGACAGTCGTGCTCTAAGAAATTTGTGTTTCTGTAGAGGGCTCCTGGCGCTCTTCCGGGACGACATGTTGTTCGTCATCGTCTATACGGTAGTAGACTTCCTAGCCGGCGTTTCAGCACTACGTCTGGTTGACTCTCATAAATGTGCATACGGCAATGTTTCGCGCATTTCCTCTGTATCTCTAAGGCTTCCGTTGTCATAATGCTGATGCATTATGACAACGGCAAAAAATTATTTTCCTTCACGGAACACAGTCATGAAATCATAGTGTAGTCATCATGAGCATAGACCACCGAACTGGTCGTCAAGGTTCATTGCGCCCCCACATGGCATTATGCCAGAATGTAGTTAGGTTACAGGAGTCTGCCGATCACCGTAAAAAAGAGCCAGCCGCCCGAAGGTTCCCGCCTGTTCTGTTTTTTTAAGGGTACTCTGTGAGGGCAGGTCAGTCACTTTAAAACAGTCAGAATGTCAAACTATGCAACACCGTGCCTATGTGCCCACCCTCGACGCCAGGAGAGTATTTCTCTCTGAAGTTGCTCTCAAAGTGTGACCATTGTTGTCCGATGTACTTGAATGTGAGTGTGTGTACGGCTAACAGTTTTGGTAAGAGATTCCTAGCTGCCTTCTGGGTGGAAACACACGGCGGAAGTATTGGCAATGACTTTGTGAACCCCAAGAAGAGATGTCGGTTATCTTGCTTATTGCTGTTCCGTGTAACATCTCGAGTGAAAAATTCGAGAAATAGCGGTAACTAATAAATATTTCAGGGTAGCAGTAACTATCTGCATGAAATGTGATTGATGTTCCGGCGGTAAGGCACTCTCTGCCAAATTTTCATGTATCACGTTAAGTACTTTTTTCTTCAACAACCGCACCGCAAGTAGTCAACCCATTTGCTGCAGTGTTCGTTGCTGCAGCGTTTGTAGCACCGTACAGTGGATGTCATGGCTACTGCGAAAACACTGCGCATGGTTTTCCCGTGCCATACTTCATTGAAACTCTTCTGTGCCCTCTATTTTAGTACTGCATCGTATTGCCCAAATAACTGCGTCATTAGAGAGGTGTCAACTTGAACCTCGCTACATTTTGTCGGGAAATCTTCAAAAATAATGCATTTGCATGTTCGCGGTGAGCGTACTCGTCGTTGTACATTATGTTCACTCGCAAAATGCACATCCCTGTCGTTTAGGGTAAGCTTGATGCACCAATAGCGCAATCGTGAGCGTGTGTGTATTGCTAGTAATGTGTGAGTAAGGTCAGTTTTTGTAATTCAGAGCTTCAGTTTCAGACCCGTAATAATGGTAGTTGTGACAGGATGTTTGTGGATGTGAGTGGTCTTTCAGAAATTTAGTCACCCAGAAAGTGATCGTCAGATCCTCATAAATTTCAACGCGCGTTTTTCAGAAGGCAAATTGTGGCGAGCTAACGTCTCACATAACTCGTTTCTTTTTCTGGCACCAAAGAGAATATTTCTGATCACTGCTGACCGCAACATCATTTAGATCCTGTCGGACTTTCTTCCTAGTCCGGCATGTTGTTCTGTTTGTATGTATGAAACGTCATGAATCCAGTAAGCTTTCACAATTGCACATCGTGCTGTTTAAACCTGAAAGCGGTGGGATGTAGTTTTTTTTTAGTTTTCTACGGAGTACTGCTAAATTTAATTTATCAATATTAAGGGAGGCCGAACAAACCACAAGCAATTTGCTTTACAAAGTCCTCAAAATCGGAGTTTTTCATTGGCGAGAAAGTGCAATGATCAATTTCTTTCGTTAAACCATGTCATAATTGAATACAAAGTATGTCGTTCCTGCATGTGTCGTTTCTAAGTGTACCGTACAAGAGGAATAGTTGCTCAAGTGTGAAAACCTGCCTAGCCTCTTAAGGCCTATGCATGCCCACAGGCCCATGGTGCCCTGCCCTAGCTGTTCTTACCTTAATGTTTATTAATCAACAATGAATAATTTGTGTTCACCTGCGTCGTGCCACTCTTTATTTAAGTCTTTACGACCTCTGTGAGGTTTAACGCTGAGACCGCCTTAAAATATTTTAGGCGAAGTGTTTTTTAGGATTATATGCCAGCCCAAATGGATACTTTCTCTGTGGTCTATTATGCTTAGACTGCCACAATGTCCTTCCGAAGTGAGGATGCTGTACGAAGCGATGCCATTCCCTGTTTCCTTTCGTTGAAGCGAAGCCAGTAGCCGATAGCTGGCTATAGGAAACGCCTTCGTGTAAGATCTAATTTTCCGCTGCCCTCAATCCAGAAGCCTCTTTCTCAAACGGTAGGTGGGATTTATTAGAGACATTTAGTTTGGCGCTACCGCTTACCGCTACCGCCTACCGCTATCGCGCGAGCGTCATTACGCATGCGCAGATCACGCCAATGGCAACAGATGGCGCCACGTTCCAGTAAGATTTTGGCGGACGCCGCACGCGGGGACAAATCAGCGCGTACGTGCTGCGCTGACTGTGCGCGGCAGTGGTAGACGGCCGCGGTAAGCGACAGCGCTAAACTAAAAGTCTCTAATGTCGCGGAACATCGTGTTGTGTACTTTCGGAGATTAATGAGAGCGTCGAGTAGAGCGCACTGGTCTGCGTAATTTAGTGCCTAATATGAGAATTTTCTTCCCAATTATATTGTGTGTAGCAGGCCTTTATGGAAAGCGTACGTTCTTTAGTATACTGTGAGTATATTTGCTGCATGTCCACGTTCCCACCTGTCTGCCTTCAGGTTGTTGTGGCTGACATCGGCATTGTCTGCAACGGGTCTCATTGTTCATCTGTGAGTATAGCGTGCATGTTGCCGCTGCAGGAAGTTGTCCTACAATAATCGAATTCCTTTTTCGTGTTTAAAATTACGTTTAAAAGTGAATACATTGACATCTTTTTTTCTTCAGGATGCCCACGTACAGGGACTGTACTAACAAATTTTCATGTGGGAACACGATTACGTTGGATAAAAAGTTAGAAAACTTGAATAAAGATAACTGAAATCGACTATTTCTACCTATTTTCCTTTCCCTTGAATGTCTGCTCATGACTGCTTGTTACAATGCTGTTTTATTTTGCCTAAACGTATTACTGAAACTTGTGTTGAGAAATTCAAATAGCTTTTTTTTTTTGTGACAAATTAGAGTAAAGTTAAGTAATGGTTACAGTTAGTAGGCTTCTTAGTGGAAAGAAATGCAATAGGAAGTGTACAAACAATATTTATTGGCGTTTCATTAGTCTTAAGAGTTGAAAAATCAATAATGTTTGGACCTATAGGTTGAAAACAAATATTTTATATCAAATATTGTGAGGCACCGCTCGGAAAAAACGTCTTTATTCCAGCCCGTGTCTGCAACTCAGCGCAAGATCTTTTGAATGGGATTTGAATCATCAGTGAATGATGATGATGACGATGCTGCGTATATATAGGTCAAAAAGAGGTGAAAGTTCTGGAACCGCGTTCAAACAAATACCCACCCCGGCAAGGAAGCGGCCACCCAGGTCGCTGTTTAGACGAAAGCGGGTCGGCGGGTGTACGGCTTCATGCGCGAAACGTGAACAACTTCTGAACGCCAACGCCTATGGGCGACGGTATGCGATGGGACAACGCGGTAGTTCGCGGGAGATGTTTGCTGGAGCAGGGTGTAAGAACCAATATAGCGGAGGACAACCCCTCGCACAACCTAGGAGTGCGGACAGGCGTCTAGAATCATAAGCAGCCTTAGCTATATGTGGTACGTTGTCGTACTTCGTTGCATTATGATTATGAGCTTGCATTTCATACATATGTCGCTGTGATACTATATGTAGTTCCTGCTTGCCCGAAGGTACGAGGAGTTTCATGAGGCCACTTAACTATGGTATTGCTCGAACACCTCTAATTTGCACACAATTGGCACGGGCGGCGCAGTGGTTAGAGCGCTGGTCTACTGTGTCCAAGGATATCGGATCGAATCCCTGCCTCGGCGGCCGCTTTTCGCTGTGGGCGCAAATCTAGACGTTCGTGTGCTGTGCGATGTCAGTGCACTTTAAAGAACCCCAGGTGGTCGAAATTTCCGCAGCCTTCCACAACGGCGTCTCTCATAGCCTGAGTCGCTTCGGGACATTAAACCTCAAAGCCAAAACCGAACCACAATCAGCACGCCTGCCTTGCCTCGAAGTGCAGCACTTCGAATCCAGTGCAGCCATTTTTTTTATTTTCCAAAACACTGTTTTTCTATCTTAGAAGACACTCTGCAATGGCCACGGTCATGTCGGAGGTATGGCCAGGAAAGAATCGACCCCAAAAGGGTTGAGCTTAAAACTGGCATGCTTTATTAAGCCTCTCGTGCCGCGTGCGTTAGCGCCCATTTCTTCGTCACCAAAAGACATCGTCCTAAACGCGGCGCGAAATCCCTATATTCCTACAACACCCTCCCCCCCCCCTTCCCCTACTGAAGATTTTGACCATACAGCTTTGTGTCGCATGTCCAGCAGGTCCACGGCGAAACTGCGGTCGATGACTGTAGAGCGGTTTCGTCGCGGTCAAAATTACTTTGAGACAGTAGTAGCGCAGACAGACAAGGACAGAGGGAAGAAGACGAACACAGCGCTGACTTTCAACTGAGGTTTATTCACATGCACATTTTTTCGTTTGTGCGCATTTTTATTTATGCACATGTTTTCGTTTCGCATCACTCAGCCGCAGTCAAAACGTCATATGCGCATGTATGTCGCAGAAACAACAATCACACCACAAGAGATTTTGCAAGCAAGAGCCTCCAAACAGAAAATGACGTGTGTGTCTGTGTACCTTCGATAAAAAGCGAAAAAGTTCAGCGAGAAAGAACTCGGGATCTTGTAATCAGCGTAGGTTTACCCAAAATGCTTAATATACCATATCTGCCCAATTCCTGATATACCTTATCTGGATTTTTTTTATAAGTCCAGATATGGCATTTCCGTAAGGGTAGTATGGATTTTTTTATGCTTGCTGGTTTTCGGTTTTTATCGGGTGGCTTTTAAGCGCAGTGACAATTGGCTTATTCATGCTCATCCATGTTTCACTTTTTGACAATGGTAACCCTTATAGAGCTCGACCAAGTTTTTATTTTGTCGTTTTTCTTCGGTTGTTTTTTTTTTAGGACATTTAAGGCTAAAGACACATGACCTAATCATGTTCATTCTTGCTTTACTTTTTGACAACGACAGCCCTTATACAGCTCATCTCGTTTTTTTATTTGTTGTTTTCACCGTTTGTGAAGCATGTGCGTGCTCATGGTGTTTGGTACTACGGAGTCATGGGTTTTGTGATTACTTGTTTATTGCTACATGCTCTTTAGGTTTTGTTAATGCTAAGTTAGGAAAGAAAACGTACATGCTCATATGACATTTTGACTTCGGCTGAGTGACGTGACCCGACAAAACATGTATAAATCCCCCCTTGTTTTTCAATAAACCATAGTTGGAAGTCAGCACTGCGTTTGTCTTAATTCTTCCTTCTGTCCTTGTCTGTGTGCGCTACTACTAACTCGATTGATTAACAACTAGCCAAACAAAGGACTATTCTAAATTAAAATTACGGTCGTCTTGGACGCGAGTCAGAAATGTGGGGTGCAAGCACGCGCAAATGGCACCGAAGCTGTTAGACGAAAACGTGAACAGCTGCATGTCAACGTTGCAAAATGCACCATAGTGGCCAAGGAGTGGTTGTAGATGAAGTCACTGCCTCCTCGTCACATCTCACATGGTGTTCAGGCGGGCACGTGTTCTACGCTGGTGTGTCAGAAAACGCAGGTGAGCACAGTGGGTCCGATTCAAGCATTACACATTGTGCGGTGCTTAGGTGTGAGACGTATCTCACAGGTGGCCAAAGCGCAACTGCTGCGATGTGCGTTCCCATTCAGCGTAATAGTAGGATCAAGGTCTTGATAACATGCAGTAGTCATGAAGGCTGCTCAGCGTGAGTCCCGGGTATCGGCATAGGGAGTTGGGTGCTGCGGCAGGGTGACGACAGCAGGATCTTGGGTGAGCTCGCTGGTGGCCGCGATGGCAAGAAACAGACTTGACTGATTTTCGCAGCGTCGCATGCGCAACGCCGTGAAGTGTTATGGGGCTCATCTAGTTGTCTTGAGGCACAGCATGCGAGAAGTCTGTTCCTCTGCAGCGTCGCATGCGCAACGCCATGAAGTGTTATGGGGCTCATCTAGTTGCCTTGAGGCACAGCATGCGAGAAGTCTGTTCCTCTGCTGTTCTACCACCATTTTCTATAATTGATGCGTTCGTATATGCAATGCAGGTACCTCGAATTACATCTACCTGAGGTCGAGATGACAGCTTTTCTTTACGATGAAGCCGAGTAGTCTTGTTTGTCGTAATAGTTTCGAATTCCCACGGAGGGGGGTCAGCCATTGGTGGTGTTTGCACTGTCACTTCGTTATACAAGGATGCTATGAGCATAACGTACTTTCGCTTCATATTTCTTCTTGCCTCTCGTTGTTCGATTAATTCTGTCAACGTATTTACCTGTGCAAATTCTTGGAGAAAAGGAATAGGGCGGAAGTTTTGGTAAGGTCGTGATTGTGCGCATTGTGTTTCTATTTATTGTTTCCAATTTCGCCCACTGCCGCCTCGTGAGTCTTTGGAATTGGGCCTGGTATAGTATCCTCGGCTGTAACACCGATTTTACAAGACGCCTTGGCATGTCCGCTCGAGCCACTCCTCCCCCAGACGAAATGCATTTTATCAAGTTTAAGGAAGTTGCAGCTGCTTTTTCACATTATAAAGCCAATGTGTTCCTTTGCCGGACTAGTTAATTTCTAGGCCAAGAACTCTCATCTCGTCCACCTCTTCCAATGCCTGATTTCCAATCTTTAGGGTGACTCTTTGCGTTGCCAATTGTTTTCTTCCATTGTTGTTTGCAACGTGAATGTAACTGAACTTTTGAGGTGACAATTCTAGACCTGCATCTTGGACGTACTCATCTATGGTATTTAAAGCCTCTTGCAGATACTGATTTTGTCTCTCAAATTGTTTATGAGCAGACCAAACCGTGACATGATCTGCGTATATTATGAACCGCACTTCTGGTATTTCAGCCAATTTCCACGCCAATGGGATCAGTGCGATAATAAATAGCAAAGGTGCTAACACTGACCCTTGTGGCACGCCTCTGTTCGAGTTGTAATTGCCAGTTTGTTTTCCGTTTATCCGGATATAACACGTCCTGTCCTTAAGCAGATTATGTACTGCTTTTATGAACTGCAAGGAAATGCCCATACATTCCATGTTGCTAAGAATCATGGCATTTAACACGTTGTCGTATGCCTTCGCCACGTAGCCATAGTGCGCACAAGGTGGCTATAAGGCGACACGTATGACCTCTACAGCTGGCATAGCCAGTCCATTTTCTGTACAAAGGTTTGTTCGGAACCCAATTTGTCGAGCATGGTAATTTTTATTACTTTCCAACCACCATGACAGGCGGTGGCTATCATCTTTTCATAGATCTTGCAAATTGTGGGTGTTATCGAAATAGGCCGAAAAGATTCTAGGCTTGTGGGAGGTTTCCGAGCCTTTAGTATTGTGACCACCACCGAGTGTTTCCAGCGGAGTGGAATCTCTCCTCCTTGCCATACCTCATTTACCACATCCAGCAATATATCAACAGCAGTTCCTTCTAAATTCATGAAGACGTGATAAAGAACATTTCCAGGCGCAGTTTTACCGTTCGCTTTATATATAGCAGCCAATAACTCCAATTTGGAAAATGGTGATGTTATTTCTGTTTTACCAACTGCATCCACTGTCGATTAAGGCGCCGGATACTGTGCACGGTTCGGCAAGAAAAGGGCATCAGCCTGATCTGCAAACTCCTCTGGTGTACGCTGTAATGCAGGTCTAATACTTTCCACATGATATTTGACCTGCCGCCTCTTTCCCATGCTACGGAAAGTCCTCCAGAGGGACTTGTTGGTCATTCCTGAGCCCAAACAACTTTACCAGTCATCCCATCTCCTATGAGCCAGCTGTTTTTCATATCGGAGTGCCTGTGCCGTCACTCTGTTTACCTCAATTGTCTTGGCACGTCTTCAGGATTCCGACCATCCTGTATCTCGGCCCGTTTTCTCTGTGCCCAAAGTTTTAGTAGGTGAAGGTCGGGAGTTGGCTGATCTTCGTTCACTGTAGTTGTAATTTCGGAATCCTTAAGTACCGTTTGAAGGGTGGTGACAAGACTCCTGATGCACCACGCAGCAGAGTAGGCGACGAAACACAGGAGAGGCACACAATACACATAAACAAGGACAATGCTGCACTGACAACTGATTAAGTCTAACACCAACATCCTCTTCCTTCTCCACTTCTAAGGACACACACCACTTCTTCTTTGACAGTCCTCCCAATGATCTAAAAAGTATTTCTGTTTCTTCTAGAGGAGAACAAAAGGCATGCTAACGCAGTCTTCACCAGCTAAAAATATCTCCCAAGCTTCCAAAATCTATCTCGTTAATCTGTCCTTGTTATACCTCAAAACTGCTACTTTATTAAGTTCTGTTGAAGACATTCCTTTTTCACAAAGAGAGCAGTCCTTGCAGTGTATCGCAAGGTTACTCCTGGACTTATTCAATATCGTAGAGACATGTTCTAGAATCCTATCATTTATGCACCTTCCGGTCTGGCCGATATAATTCTTGACACATGACAAGGAGATGCGATAAACAATCCCTTGGATGCACTCAGAATATCTTGTTCGATGCGCTGTTTTGCATCTTGATTGATTGTCATTCTCATTTACACGCGCCACATACTTCTAGCTTTGTTGGGAACCGTAGGAATTATATGAATCCCGTACTTCTTCCCAATATTCATCATGTTGTGGGTGAAGCCATGGATATAGGGCACCAAAGAGCTCTTCTTCCTCGGCAGCAGATGTCCATTCTCTATCCTTTGTTTCTTATTCTGTGTCAACAAGCTTTCAGCTATTTGGCATATGAATTCATCAGGAAATCCTGCGTCTATAAGCCTCTCGTACCGGTTTAAGAAACTTTGCCTACTAGTGTTCATGAACTCTTCGTGAATTTAGAAGAAACCGCAGCTGACAGCTTGTTGGGTGTGGTAAATGAGGTATGGCAAGGAGGAGAGGTTCCACTGTGCTAGAAACACTCAGTGGTGGTCACAATACTAAAGGCTGGGAAACCTCCCACAAGTCTAGAATCTTTTCGGCCTACCTCGCTAACACCGACAATCTGCAAGATTTATGAAAAGATGGCTACCCGCCTGTCATGGTGGTTGGAAAGTAATAAAAATTACCAGGCTTGACAAATTGGGTTCCGAACAAACCTTGGTACAGAAAATGGAGTGGCTATGCATCTGTAGAGGTCATACACGTGTCGCCTTATAGCCACCTTATGCGCACTATAGTGACTACCGACGTGGCGAAGGCATACGACAACGTGTTAAATGCCAAGATTCTTAGCAACATGGAATGTATGCGCATTCCCTTGCCGGTCATAAAAGCAGTAAATAATCTGCTTAAGGACAGGACGTTTTATATCCGGATAAACGAAAAACAAACTGGCAATTATACCTCTAGCAGAGGCTTGCTACAAGGTTCAGTGTTAGCGCCTTTGCTATTTTATATCGCACTGATCCCATTGGCGTGGAAATTAGCCGAAATACCAGAAGTGCGGTTGATGCTATACGCAAATCATGTCACGATTTGGTCTCCTCACAAACAACTTGAGAGAGAGAACCAGTATCTGCAAGAGGCTTTAAATACCATAGATGAGTACGTCTAAGATGCAGGTCTATAATAGTCACCTCAAAAGTACAGTTACATTCACGTTGCAAACAAGAATGGAAGAAAACAATTGGCAATGCAAAAAGTCACCCTAAACATTGGAAATCAGGCATTCCAATAGGTGAATGAGTTGAGAGTTCTCGGCCTAGAAATTCACAAATCCGACAAAGGAACACCATGGCTTCATAATGTGAAAAAGTAGCTGCGACTTCCTTAAACTTGATAAAACGCATTTCGTCGGGGGGAGGAGGAGCTCGAGCGGACATGCCAAGACGTCTTGTAAAATCGGTGTTACAGCCGAAGATACTATATCAGGCCCAATTCCAAAGACTCACGAGGCGGCAGTGGGCGAAATTGAAAACAAGAAATAGAAACGCAATGCGTAAAATCACGGCCTTACCAAAACTTACCCCTATTCCTATTCTCCAAGAATTTGCACATATAAATACACTGACAGACAAAATTGCAAAACGAGAGGTAACAAGAAATATGAAGCGAAAGTACGTCATGCCCATAGCATCCTTGTATAAAGAAGTGACAGTGCAAACACACCAATGGCTGCCCCCCTCAGTGGGAATTCGCGACTATTACGACAAACAAGAGTAATCGGCTTCGTCGTAAAGAAAAGCTGTCATCTCGACCTCAGGTTGATGTAATTCGAGGTACCTGCACTGCATATACGACCGCATCTATTATATAAAATGGTGGTAGAACAGCAGCTGCTAACCCAAGGCACAGTGAACTAAAGGTACGTAATGAATGTTTCAGAATACCTGGACCCACTTGTGATGTAACTCCTTAGCCGCCAGACTCCTTAGCCGCTATAAAACAACTGAAGAAAGTGACAAAGACTCTATGTGTAGCCTAGGAAATCCACGCAATCAATAAAAAAAACAAAGATACGCATCTAGACACATTGGACACAAGACGATGCTGAGAACGCTGAGCAGAGAAACGTTGACCGCCTTACACACGAAGTTCAAAACACTAATGCGCCCCCCCACCAGGCTCTATTTTGATGCGCGCTCCGCTGCTCCCATCTTAGCATCAAGTGAAAGGAAAAGTACACGTGCCCTCATTCCCCCGTGTACTTTCCTCCTCTCTCATAACTTAACGAGATTGGAGAATGTTTCCCTTAGAAGGATACGAGCTGGGGCGGCCCTTATCCCGTCGGTAACAAGACATCGGACCCACCACATGCCCGAAGTGTTCCACAACAGCTGCAGAAGTGGATGTTCGCCACCTGCTGTGGACTTGCGCAGGGACAAGAGCATCAAGGACACAGATTCTGCGGGAAGTTGGACACCCGCAACAAGGGAAGAGGACTTCTCCAAATGGCTCACCGACGACGATAAGAGCAGGAGCTTGCTCCGGTTCCTTATGGAAAATAATTTACATGAGTTGTTATAATATGCCTTACGGCAAGCTTGCGTTATAAAAAAAAGTACAATATCGTAGCAGTCTGGGCGCGTCGGTTATTCATGATGGAAATATACAGCGCAAAGAAAGACAAGTACAAAATGAAGACACATGGGACACACGAGCGCTGACTTGCAAAGGTTTATTTCGAGCCTCGGAGCCGTATATATAGCTGATATTTCATCTGAATATTTTCGGTCCCTATTTTCGTCTATACTGTTTTGTTTACACTTCCTGCAACGTGCATCCGAAAGCCCACCTCGCTGTTAGTATATTTACGTCAAGATATGAACGTTTCGCCTACTGCTCATGCGTCATGTTGGCTTTTTCAGCTATAAATACGGCTCCGAGGCTCGAAATAAACTGTTGCAAGTGAGCGCTCGTGTGCCCATATGTCCTTGTCTTTCTTTACGCTGTACTTTTTCATCTAGTAAGTAGTATTAGTAGTATTAAAAATAATGGTCATCGTAATAATAATAACTGCTTCACAGGAGACTGAAGGCGCAATATGTGTCACACTTGTTCTGTGGACACCTGACCCGTGCTGTAAGGAAGGGTGGAAGGTGGGAATGAGAGCGGGAAGAAAGGAGTTCAGCAGTAGAATGCTTGTGGGCAATTTCGACCACCTGGGGATCTTTAATGTACACAGAAATGGGGCCGTTTTAGTGTTAATAAAAGCAAGCAGTCAGTTGTGAAAGAAACGGAGAATACTGAATACCCGCTTATCGCCAGCAAGCAATCTTCACCATATTATTTACTAGTTAAGCACCTAAACTGCAGAATTTCTAAGCAACTGTCCGGCTTATACGTAGACGAAGTTGATGTGGAAAGTGGACACAAAACAAAAATTTTTTGTTAAGTGGTCAAAACGTACAGCATGGTTTTTGTCATCAGAGACCGCAGCCATCGGTTGCTGCTGTTATGTACGTGGTGAGCCTACCCTGTCTATCGGCACAGATGGAAAAAGCAAAACAAATTGAAAAGGAAGCAGTAATAAACGAAAACTGCAACGATGCTGTAAAACGAGTAATAGAACGGCGAGCTGTCGTCTATGCGTCGGAACCCGCACGCACCCCCTTCCAGCCATTTCTATGTTGAGCTTCTTGGGGAACTGTTGTCACACGTCCCGCCTGGATTAGAAGGAGGGGTACGCAGCCCCATGGGTGCGACGTTGCGCTTACGGCAGCACCGGTCGCGGCGTTGTAATAGGCTCATCGCCGATGACAGCCCTGTCTCGTGCGGAATCCCCGCGAATAAAGGGCTTGACGTCAGCGTGATGCGCCCATTTTCCCCCAAGCCATTAGTCATCTCATTTCCCGTTCCTTCCTACTCTCTGCACTTATAAAAAAAAAAACTAGGTTGCTTCTTTTTTTAGATCTCGTTTCTTTGTGGGTCTCAACCACAGTGCAAGATATATCTTCCACGTGTGATCCCATTTATCTCAGCGCGCAGCTTGAATCAGGGTATGTGTGTCGCTTTGTGCGACTGCTCTCCGTCTAACGTCCTATAAGAAGGCCTATCGGGTGTTTGTAATCTTTTTGCTCCACTGACAGCAGCGTCATTCTGTCGCACAGCACAGCAAATAGATAAACGCAGGGCCAAATATATGTAAGACATGGTAATTTAGAAAGCTCAGATATCCGCGATTTTCACTTATGTACGTGTGCAATAAGTTCTTGTGAGATTCCAGTAAGAAGCAATGAAGTGCGCAAGACACGCATGGTGAAATAATGTCGAAAGAGCTTTTTGAGTGAATCAGTTAGTTTCCAGAGTGAAGCTTGTCTCAGCGTCGGCTCGATCAACTAACTCTAGCTTAACTATTAGTACCTGCCTTAGTTCCTATGAACGCGCACAAGGCTGCATTGACGGCTTGAACTGCTGGGGCTGAAATCAAGAAAACGATGAGGGGCCTGTTTACTGGCCCTAGCTAGAATACTACTAGTCTCTCGTGCATATCGAAATGAGTTGAATGAATGGTAGTAGAAGGATAAAGAAAAAGAAAAGAAACACACCAGCTGAGCAGCACCCACCGAAGCAATGACGACTGATTTGTCTTAAACATGTATGTCTCATAATCTCGACTCACCTTGCTTGTTTTTTGGTAGAGCCAAGCATGTTTTTATGCCTACTCACTATGCTTCTTTTCCAGAACCACTCCACCGCATATAAACGGAGCATAGGTGATGTCAAAGTTTTGGCGGACATTGCGTCACGGCCAGGCTTTATCACGTGAATTTTGACTTCCGGGTCGTTTTTGTGGTTTGGTTTCTGCTGGCATTGCATGCAGACGGGCGGATTTGACCTTTATTATCTTGATATTGGCGCCCAATTTGCTGGGAATGTGGTGTTGTGCTCGGCTTCCAACTCCGGCAACTCAAATAGAACGTGATAAAAGATGCTCCGAGTGCCAACGAGTTGTGAACGGGGAAAACAGTTGGCCGTTGCGATCCGCTGGCTGACCGTCGACGACGAGTTGCACGTGGAACACGAGGCTTTATTTCGAGTATTTTGTCAATGGCAGGTGTCGGATAGCGCTGTGACCGCTAGGAAACTTTGTGAAGTAGGTTGTTTTCTCTCGTTCAGGAGCACCAAGTTATCGGTCGGGCGACTTCGGCTATGCACTACAGCTGTTTTCGCATGATAACGGTAGCAGCGATCGGTCGTTCCACATCTTCAAAAGGTTCGCAAATTGTGTTGTTTGGCCTGCGTCAATACAGCGTTATATGATATTATAAGTACTGAGCAATTTTCTCCCCGGCCATTTCTGCTAAATACAAGTTTCTACAACCACGCCCAGTGCAATCAGCTGTCGATGGTTAGTCTCGTTGCCTGCCTAGGCCAGCGTGTCACCGTTAGTATAAAATTTATACATTGTTGTGTAAGCAACGATTTGCTGATTTAACTCCAGACAACAAAACATGATTTTACTAACCAAGCAATCAGCGTGAGTACGCACAAAATTGCGGAGAAATACGAGCAAGACGGATAGTTTCCTGCTTGTGCGGACCTACTACATGGTGCTGTGGTGTTTGTTCTTGTCCTGTGTGGAAATAGAGACAGTTAAAGACTGTTTCAAGGATAAAAATTAACAATATTTTTATATGCTCTGGGTCAGAGTCATGAAAATCTTCAGGAACATTGTCCAGCTATTTTTCATCTTTCATTGTATGGCACATATATAGAAAAGCTGACAGCTGAGATACATGATATGAAATCAAATTTTGCTGTTCAGCAAAGCAGTTTTATAATGGCCTATGTGCTGCTAAACGTGCATGCGAAAATTAAATGAACTTTTACATACAAGCTATCTTGTACGTGATACAATGCAAGGTGCTGCATACGTGAAGTTTATGTGTTATTTTCATTTGCTCTGTGGCCTTCAGATAGAAAACAAGGCGCTGGGGGTCATTGGCTATTTCAAGGAGTGCAAAATTCTGCAAGGTAGGCAGGGGCTAGCCTAGCAGCAGCTTTTATGTCTGTAGGGATAAGAAGTATGAATCTTGAAGATTTCTGTGCTCTGTGCTATGCATTTTCTTACAGCTCGCTGTTACTTGCCTACAAGTCTATTGAAGCTCATTTCTACAGCCTGTAATAGGCATTTTGTCACAGTTTACTATTCCTTACTCTGCATGAGCTTTGCTATGGAGGTCGATTAATCACATATGTGCTGCAAAAGTTCTGCTGAGTAAGTAATAGGAGGTGTAATTGCAATACGAGAACGGTTTCCCATTTCCAAGAATCTTAGCTCTTTCATGGCTGTATAATAAAGACTAGTCACTTTTATCTTTGGCTATTTTCTTGTGCCTGACTGTTTCTCTTGGTGCTCGTAGCAAAGCTGTGCTAAGCGTTGATACCTTGCTTTCAATTGATTATGAAGAACCACACTTTATGCCTGGTTTTTCGTACTTGACTCCTTTACCTTTAACACATTGCATATAGTGGAGAAGTTATACATTTCCGCATTTCAGTATGTATGGATTAATAGCCTATGTGCCTGTTGGAAACATCTGAATGTACACAATCTAGTTTTTCTGTCAGACTCCAGCACAAAGTACACAACAGCAGAATAGTTACAGGCTATTCCCAACTTTTATTAGAAGAAATAATGGTTTCGCATTATGATTCTGAAGTTTCTGGAGGTTTCAAGAGATGCCGATAAAACAAAGCTTTTGTTTTATTAGTTCCCTATTTTGGCCGACAAAATGCAGCAATCAGTATTGGGGAATCAATAATGGGAATTTCAAGCATGGAGAGCTTCCACGGATGTACATGAATGGCGTAAAATGTCCCACACACTATGCTTGATTAATTTTGTTCATGAGTGGGGTTTTCTCGCATGCACTGCAGCCTCGGGAATTGGATATATGTCTCTCTGACTGCCGGAATAGCAGCCGACCCAGGCACTCAACAAGCATTAGTAGAGGATTTTGGCGTACAGTCTTGGCAACATACAGTTTGCGGTATTATGCATGCAAAAGAATGCAGAAGTGCTAAAAATGCAACTCATACATATCATGCAGTTGCATTTTCGTAATACAACTCGTGTAAAAATCAAATGCTTGAAAAATTTTTTTATTTATTTCGTGATCCTTCTAATGTTTTCATTGACTGACAGTATGATGTTTACCATGATACAGTTCTTTGGCATTCTACCGCCTAGTTTCCAGGGAATAAAAAAGAAAAGCACATATGTAGACAAAATCAGTTGAGCTGTCAAGAGCATGGAGCTTAAAATAGCGAATATTGCTCACATTTGTAAGGTTTCGAAGCACTGGTAAGTAGATCTAGATCATCTGGAGAAATAGCAAAACATACTGTTAGAATCGCATATCGCAATTAGCTGAGCAACTAAAACGCGGTATACCAGCCGTGCTGGAAGATAGCTGCAGTGCACCGCAACACAAGAGCCCCTACCTGTTCTGACAATCTCGGACAGTGCAGCGTAAACCGCTAAAACTTCGTAAAGGCTGCAAAAAAAGTGCACAATGTCTGCTTGGTATTTGAATGCTTTCAGCTCTAGCCGTCGCAGCTACAACTTGCGCGACAGTCACCTCCCAGGTATCGCTAAACTGCGGCTGCCGGCAGTCTAATTAACCGGTTTCTATTAGCGAAATACCTGTAAAAAATGATTATTCTGGTATATTTTAGAGATATATGTAAAATCAACGAAAAACGAACTTTGACCGAATGAATAATGCATGCAAACTTCAGCGCGAACAGACGACACACGTCGTAATGGTTGCACTTGCAGCGATTTTTCACCCGTTTTATTCAAATACTAAACGTTAAATAAGGTCATAACATGTGTGAAGATCATTATGACCTTTTCTACGACCTTATTCGTGCTTATAAAACACGTCAAAACGTCGAATATAAGATTGTCGATGTCGAGTTTCAAGCACAGCGCAACAGACGCGCGTCTCACAGATCGACCCGGAAGTCGGAATTACCCAGCGTGCTTTGCAGGTCGCTCAGATTGGACACCACCTATTGGCATCTTATACACTTCCGGTCCATCGGGAAATGCTGTCGGTGAGCTATATTGCCGCGAAACCAACAAATACAGTTTTGAAGGTCAAAAGACAACTCGACTATGAAGTCATTCCCGACGGTACGACAGTATCACAACGGCGACGCGCGCACCCAGAAATCGTACATGTTGTTCGTCTGAAGCCTTGTTACGCGCGTTAAAAAATCCATGGTGTTTAAACTTTGTAATGTTTATGTTTAAGTTGCATTGTTTATTTTGGAACATCGAGACGATGTTTTTTTAAGAGGGGAGTAATGCCGCGAAACCTTCAGAACTGTACTTGTTCTTTTTAGCAGCCGCCGGCATGCGGCCTTATCACTGTGATTCTGGCACGCATATCAATTCTGTATTTTTTTTTTTGTTAGTGCTCGATGTCGCGAGACGCATCTTTATTGGTTTCTTTGTCGTGCAAAATGCGCCGAGATCTGTCGCGAAGATTACGGCCCCTCGCGTATATTTCTACAATGTTCCAGGTTGTACTAGTAACAGTTTGCGACGTATCTAAATGGTTCTGTGCCGCCTTTAAATTGAGCGTTGACATGCGCGACAGACATTCTTTGTTCGACGACCGCCGAGTATGATTGTTGCTATCGCCGCCGCCTAATTGCTTAGTACTTTTGCGGACGCAAGTCAGCCCAATAAAGAGTTTCTTCAGTGCGCTCACAGATTCTTCATTTATGTCATCGACCTTGTCACCAACACGTAACAATATCCACTGGCAAGGTCTATCCTCGTCTTCAGTCGCGGCACGCCGGTTCCTGTGCAAAGCTGCATACAATAAGTGTCAAAAGTTGTGCAAATGTCAGTGCATGTTTTTAAGGCCGTTCGATATCATACCCGTGCTATGATTGCTCGCGGGTTTTCATAATGGTATTTGCCTTACAACTCGAGTTAACATCCGCTTATGCTAAAACAATGTTTCACCCTCCTTCCTGGCCTGAATCTCTACGGCTCTCGCCTACCTTATAATAATCATACAGGGCAGTAGCTACAGCAGCGGATGACCTAAATGAATTGAACGGGAAGTTGAGTGAATTAGATTCTCGGCCCATGTCAGTCATATGTTCGTACGAAAGCAATCTAACGTTCACCACCAGCGACCAAGAATCTCGTCCGACTGGTTTTGTGTTACCGTTGCTCTGATTGGCGGAGGCTCTTCGTAAGGTTACAGCACGTGGCAGGCGAACCGGCTGGCAGGTGAACCGACTAACAGCTTCTGGCTTTCCGCCTTCCCTGCTGGTAGCGTTTGGTGAAAGCTAGGCAGAAAATTGAAGATAGTGTCGGCCAAAACTCCTATGGAAACAAAGAACGTCGAAATGATTCCTTACATTCACATAATTTCGCGCGGGCTGAAAAGAGCGTCGAAAAAGTTTGGAGTCAATATGGTGTTCTCAACCCTCCACGAGCTTTCTGGCCTTTGCACCCGAATTTATGACCGTGAAAAGCCTCAAGCCTGCAAAACCTAGCGCCCAAAGAGATTCACGAAGTGTGCTGCCGCCGTGGTGTACTCTATCCCCACGTCCTGTGGAAAAGTTGAAATCGGGCAAACTGGCCAATGCTTGAACGAACGGCTCAGAGAGCATGCCAATTGCTGTCGATCAGGTACAGGAAGCAACCTCGTCTTGCATGTAAAAAACATGCAAAAACTCTGAACCTTTGTTTCACCCGCACCATTGTAATATACAGGGGAAAGACTAAGCACGAAAACGAACTTCTCGGGGCATTCCCAATCAAAAAGAATGAGCTGGCTTGTATTAGTGATCCATCTGTAGTTATCACCGAGAAAGGGTGCCGGATTATATCGGGTGTTTGAGTTACATCAATTTGTTTTTTGTTTTTTCGTTTCATTTTTGTATGTGCGGTTGCGCAGGGAGGTGATTATAAGCACGTGGTTGTGACAATAACAAACCAGTTGTAAGTACGTCGACTTTGTGCGTGTTTGTGTTTCGTCTTGTACTGCGTCTTTTATTTGCTGGTATTTTCCTAGTAGACAACTCGTGGACTGCGCGGAGAATTTAAACTAAGGGCGGTATAGAGGTTTTTGCTCGAGTCGAAGCTCATCACGTACACGAAAATTACGGCTGCGCACATGAACGAAAGACTAGACCTCCCACCTCCAGAGCGGTCTGTCACAACTAAAGAGTGCAGAGACTGGCAAAAATTACAAACAAACCAATGATTACCCCCTTATCTATATGAGGAGGAGGAGGCACCTCCAAATTTCTGCCCCACATGCGGGATAATAGCCAATCAGGATCATCTAATTTGGGAATGACCCGATTCTTCCGGGCATATTGATGGAACCAGAAAATAAGAAACCTGAGTAGCCTTCCTTCGGAGCCGGGCTCCGGAGCAGCAAGCTCGAGTAATCAGTCTGGCACGGGACGTTTTGCGAAAGATGTCCCCCTGTGGAGCTCCTTCTCCCTTGGAGGCCCCCCTAGGGTCTTCAAGAGAGAGCGGAGGGGCCTTACCAACACCCTCTTGACTAAGGCCCCTCCACGGAGGCCGTGACGTCACGCCAGTTGCCCCCGGTACCCCGGACGCTGCTTTCGGCCGCCTGGCGTTAGCGTTGAATCTGTCGCGGCTGCTTGTTATAATGACACCCAGAATGCGTTCGGTAATTATTAAGGGAGCTTGACTAACACTCGAGTATATTTTTTTTTCGCACCACCGAGGCATGCACCGAGAATATCTAAAGCAGCTTTTAGACTTGTAAACAGCGTTCTGAAATAGAGTCGCAAATGCTTTTAGACAAATGGTTTTATTGACAGGAAGGGTTAGAAGCGGCCAATTTCATTTTTTGCTTAACGTCTTCATTTTTTTTGTCCTCAGCTTTTTTTTGAGCTGCACTTTGAATATGATCGTTTCTCATTTTACAAAAGTTGTTCAAAGTAACATTTGTTGCGGCATGCACTACATGCCGCACTAGAGTTCTTGGTGTGAGCATTCTTACAGGTTTCCAAGGGGACATCTTGCAGAAATGAAATGCCGGCGGGGCTAGCCTGCCACCGGATTTGTATTTTGTAGGCCGTCATTGTATCCGCCACCGCTTCGGTGGTGTACAACGGCATGTCCCTACGGGGCTGGGACTGGTTCAACTAAGCTAGGCAGTTCGGGTAAATAGATGATACGGCATTGGACACAAGATGAACCCTGTCAATGTCAAAGTATTTCCTGTTGCTGCATCAAAGTGTGATAGCTTCTTCATTGGGTCTTTCTCTTGGAAGTGAAGTTCACGAACTTGCGCAATATATGAAAAATGTGTAGTCACTTATTTCCGGTATATGGACACACTATTACATAATTTGCGTGTTATTAAGTAGTCCAGCACATTACTGCATACTTCTGTTCATTATCCCTGCCCTGGTCAAAGTTCACTAAGACTGCCAGTCTTTTCATGTCAAACATTATTTAAGCGCTTCCTAGCCTTCTGGTCGAGCACGCGGGACATGAGGAGTACGGCATAAACTTCAGTTTCTCACCATCGAATGCACATCATCATCATCATCATCATCATCATCATCATCAGCCTGATTATACCCACTGCAGGGCGAAGGCCTCTCCCATATTTCTCCACCTAACCCGGTTCTGTGCTAGCTGCATCCACTTGACCCCTGCGAACTTCTTAATCTCATCCGCCCACCTAACTTTCTGCCGCCCCCTGCTACGCTTTCCTTCCCTTGGAATCCAGTTTGTTACCCTCAGCGACCATCGGTTATCCTCTCTTCGCACTACATGTCCTGCCCATGTCCATTTCTTCTTCTTAATTTCTACTAGAATGTCGGTAACTTGAGTTATTTTTTTTTTTTTTAAGTCGATATTTATTGCCTCAGGGCATCAGTAGGTTATGAGATGAAGGATGAATAAATGATTAAATGATTAAATGAATGGAAATAGGTTGGCTGATTTTATGAAGTCCAGAAGTGAGCGATGATGAGGTCCCTGCGTCCAAGTGACGTATGAGGCAGGATTGGTTGCTGAAAGGCCAGCTATGCTCAGGTGCCGGATTCGTGTTGGCTTGAGTGCTGGGCAGTCCCACAGCAAGTGGTGGATGTCGGCCTCGACATCTTCGTTGTTGCAGATCGGGCATCCTGGGCGAGGATATAAGTGTTGGAAGTATGACCACGTCCTAGTTACTGCTGGTGTAAGGGCAACACCGACCCGGATCCTCCTAAGCGCAACCTCCTCTGCACGGGTGAGACCGCGGGGAAGGGATATCGCACACGGAGGGATAAGTGCACGTGTGCGGCGCCGGAGGTGCTCCTTTCTTGACAAAAGGAGGGTAGCGTCGTCGACTTCGAGAAGCCGTGGGATTGATGCGTCTTGGTTCACAAGGCGGGTTGCAAAATCAGCTTGACTTTGGGAAGGCAGCAGATCCCGTGGGACCCACTCAATGCGTATTGATTGTGGGATGCGCGCCGCAAGCTGGTGGATGTCCTGGCAAATTTTAGGGCAGCGGCTGACACGTCGGAGCAGACGTACTGCTTGAAGTGCGTCAGTGCGGACGACAACGTGGGCTGTAGGGAGCATGGTTATAGACGTCACGGAGCAGAGTGCCTCCTGAACTGCCACAAGCTCAGCGCAGAAAGATGTAAGTGGTTCCGAAAGCTGAAACGTAGTTGTCTTATTCAGGCTAGGTCTCCGAGGACAGTAGATTGCCGTTTTGGCTTCACAGCCTTGCAGGCTTCCATCTACGTACACTACTATGGAATCTTGAGGCAGGTTAGTATCTTGCTCTTCAAATCTCTGGCGTAGCAACGATGCAGAGTTGGCAGACGTCGGTCTGCGGATGTCAGTTGGCTTGTTGTCTCCTAACTGTATAAATTTCCAGGGAGGGAGAACTGGCGCAGGTGGCTGAAGAACAATGTGTGACGTTGCATACGCCCTTAGTGCTTGCGTGGAATGTGACAAAGTGGCCTTGAGTCTGCGAGCATCACGACGCTGCTGCACCAGTTCATCGATGGTGTTGAGCTGCGCATTCTCCTGTAACGCTACGACCGGTGTGATTCGTGGGAGGCATGTTATGGTCCTCATAGCTTCTCGATTTACGGTTTCAAGGCGATCCCATTGTGCCCTTGTAAGATGCTGGAACTGGGCCTGATAAACAATACGGGGCTGCAGAACCGCCCTCACTAACTGGCGTGCGACAGACGAGCCAGCGCCACCCGTTTTAGGTGCAATTCTTCTTATTAAACTTATAGTTTGAAGTGCTTGCTTTTTTGCCTGAGAGAGCCAAGCAGTCGCTGATCCGGATTGGTGAATTGTTAAGCCCAGAATTTTCAGGCTCGAACTTTCTTGTATTGGGGTGCCTGATAGAGAGAGACGAATTGGATTTGAGGCAAGTTTACGGCGTCCCCAGCGGTTGGCGACTGACGTGTATGAAGTTTTACACACAGAAAGTTGAAGGCCAATGGAGAATGCGTAATCAGAGGTTATGTCTAATGCTGACTGAAGGGCGGCCTCTTGAGTGAGAAGATCATGGTGAATGCTCCATACCGTGATGTCATCTGCGTACTGCAAACACTTGATTTCAGGGATATCATGTAAGCGCCACGCCAATGGGATGAAAGTAATATTGAACAACGTCGGAGACAATACTGATCCCTGGGGCACGCCACGTAGTGAAACGAATGAACCAACAGTGTCACCGCTGAGGCTTATTGCAAATTTTCTTCCGTCCAAAAATGATGCGACAAAAGTGCGTACTCTCGGAGGGAGATGAAGCATGTCAATGGCATTCAGGATTGCAGCATGACTGATGTTGTCATATGCCTTTTCAATATCCATTGCTAATATGGTACGTACATTGCGGCTGCGGGTAGATGATAGAACTGCTGATGCCAAGACAGCCAACCCGTCCTCTGTACCTATGTATGGACGAAATCCAATTTGAGCAGGATGATAAAAACCGTGCTGTTCAAGCCACCAAGAAAGTCGTGTGGCTAGCATTTTCTCTGCGAGCTTGCAAAGCGTTGATGTTAAGGAGATTGGTCGTAAGTTGGCGAGGTCCGTTGGAGACTTCCCAGGTTTGGGAATAGGGATCACGACAGCGGTTTTCCAGCTCTCGGGTACGACACCATCAAGCCACACTTTGTTTATGGCGTCTAGTAGTTGAGGAAGTGCAGCAGTACTGAGGTTCTTGTAAACCTCATACTGAATTTTGTCCAGGCCGGGCGCTGTTTTCCGTTTCGCATCGTCAATTGCAGCCAGCAGCTCGCACATCGAAAAGGGGCTCGCAATTCCATCAGCGTCGGCAGCAGATGGTAGTTTCCATGCGTCTGCAGGGATACGTGCTAAATTAAGGTTTACAGCTGAAGGAGGCAGCATATCGTATTTTGGGAAAAATTTTCGAGCAGCTTCTTTGGCGAAATCGCCCGGCGACAGATTAGCCGCAAAGCATGCTGTTGCTGCTGCGTCAGTAGAACGACGACCGTGTTCCATTGCACGAAACGTTCGCCAGAGTGAGGCATTCGATGATTTGTCAGAAAATTGTTCACACCATGCATGCCACTGGCG
>JAJIZL010064135.1:0-11548 GCA_023969395.1 Amblyomma maculatum | reverse complement strand
TGTGTGTGTGTGTGTGTGTGTGTGTGTGTGCGTGCGTGCGTGCGTAATAACAGTTGGGTATCAAGAACATAGCTACAGGTATCTTGCATACAATGAAACGAAAACTGCGGATGACCGGTCAAAACGGTCAAAAAGCACCAAAAACAATATTTTTTCTATTGCGAACAAGGCGCTCGTAGCAGCTCCGGAGCTTCTATTGTTTATTCTTGTATCAGTGCCGTTGGAAACTTTCTGTCTTCCCGTAGGAAGACCCATTTTTGTTATGCAGCTACTCAGGCTTTCAACGTTAACGTGGCGCCATACTGTTCTTATATCGAGCTGCGCTGAACATCGGCCTTTCTTGATAGGTGGCATGACGCACGCACTGTCCGGTGTTGTCAGTGCTGTCAGCGGCGTCGGCAAACCTTTCACCAAAAGTGCATCTCCGCCCTATATTTATTTCTTGGCGCACATACGGCTACTATATAATTTCCGTCTGCAGTGACTCGTTTTGCGACTGGAGCGCCTTCACGCGCTTCCCATGCATCGTTTCACTTAACGGACGGCCTTCGAGCTTTATTCGGGCCACATGAACAAGGAGCTTGTAAGGCGTCGGCGCGACGGCAGGAGCATCGGCCTCCACACGCGCAGAAGGCGTGGCGTCGAGCGGCCGCTATCGAAACCTCTGACCCTGGTCACTACACAAATCTGTCTGTCTGTCTGTGTGCGTGTGTGTGTGTGTGTGCGTGTGCGTGTGCGTGTGCGTGTGCGTGTGTGTGTGTGTGTGTGTGTGTGGGCAGCCATCTATAGACTTAACGCGAATGACGGAAAGAGTGGTTTCAACGGCTACCAACGTCGCGAAGCCGAAGTTATAGTCATCGAATGCGAGATAATGCTGTCGGGAAATGTACTGCGAGAAAAGACTACTGGCGCGCAGCACACTTTGACTGCATTTCGAATAGGTCTCTTCGCCGTGCGCCCTTTAGGTAGCTGTTTTTTCGCGTTTTGCTCGCGGATGCAGCCTCGGGCACCCGGGCAAAGCGTTGTGGTGTTTTAAGGCGGGAACCCGAAATTGCGTGCTAAGCATCCGCAGCTTGCGCGCCTCGTGCGTTTCATCGGCATGCTGGGTATCTAACAAATGGTACTAGCTAGTGTGGTGCGCATTCCTCAAAATTGCACAGGAATTTATGTGTATTGTGTCGTAATCAGGAGGGGGAAAAAGAAGCAGCAGCGCAAAAGAAAGCTTGAACAGCGGTATACGGTTTCATAACAAATAAAAATGCCACATGAAATTACGAAATTAGGTCCCGCATTTCCCGCGAGGCGAGCGAGCTCCAGCAGCTTAGTGTGCAATTCCCAATTGCTGTAGTGAAAATATTTCACGTGTTACACATGCGTGGGGGAGCGCATAGGTGAGAAAAATGCGAAGAAACACCCACGTAACGAGTGCGGTTGTTTACGCTGTGATCGGGCGCAGTCTACAAAGCATTGAAAGCGATCTGCACACCAGCTACCGTCCGCAGCAGCCAACGTAGCGAGAGCATTATATCTCTCACGCGATGACTAACGCTTCGCTGCGCTGGCGGCAATCCAAGCCAGGCTTTCCGTCCTTCCTGTTAAGTCAACGGGTACATCTGTGTATCTGCCTTTTCTGTGTTCGCGGTAACGCGAGTGTATGACCGACAAAGCGCACGACACGGACTAAAAAAAGAAAATAAAAACCTGTCTTTTTTTTTTTTTTTTTTTTGTCGTCGCCTAGTGAAAAAACGAAATGCATGACGGGGAAGCTTGTAGCGAGTGGCTGGCACAATTACTGGTCTGCATTCCCTTTTCCCATCAGTGAGAGACGGGCCAATGGATGCCGTCTGTGGCTAAACGTCCTTCCCGTAGCTTGTCTGGCCATTATATAGAAGCAAGAAGCTGGCTTTCCTTAGGGCAGCATGAAATAGCTTTGATTTTTGTTTTTGCTGCTTCTATTCGCGCACATTGCTGTATTATGTTGTTTTTCAGAGACTATCTCCTATACCTGATCGAAGCTTTGGGCTTGTTTGTTTAAAATTCTATACCCTCTACAGTGGCCCCTATTTAAATAAAAATGGCAATAAATAAATGAGTCAGACAACAACCAGGAGTTAGTGACACTATAGTAATTAATCTGAATGCATGTGCAGTGACACTCTAATTTATGTGCATGGGCAGATCACATAAGGCAAGATAACCGGTGGTCTCTAAGAATGACAGACCGGATGCCAAAGGAAGGCAAGAGTAGAAGCGGCGGCAGAAAGTTAAGTGGGCGGATAACATTTGCAATTTTCGAAGATCAACTAGATGCCATGCCGGATAAATTGAAGGGTTATGGGAGAGGCCTTTGCCGTGCAGTAGGTGTAGTAAGACTAGAGAGAGAGAGGGGGGGGGGCGAGGATGAGACACTTACAGTACTTCGCATGCCGTGCATTCGACCGCAGGGATAATTCTATGCTCGCTCCGTATGAATGACCTATGGCATGTCGCGACAAAAATGCAGTCTGCTCTGAGCTTTTGCAGCCGCTTGGAGCGCTGAAGTGTGCAGCGTGACGCTAGTCACCAAGAGCATTTAAGTCCTCGTTGGCTGTCCGTGCTTCTGCTCCTGATAAAATGGCAGTATAGCAGTGACTACAGTAAAACGGGTCCACCTGCTGCTTTTCCAATGAGATCAAGCTGCATGGGTCTTCTGTAGTTTTCTCCAGCAGCAGTTCGCAAACTGGCCAGAATTGCACAAGGAGAGCGTGTGGTCCTGCGCAAATGCGCGGAGCCTGCCTGTTGCGTCTGCCCTGTGCAGGGTAGCCAACCGGTTTCTTTTACGGGTTAACCTCCCTGCCTTTCCACCTTATCGTCCTCCTCCTCCTCCTCTCCAGCAGCAATATAGCTCTGAGGGCGGGTGCATGATCCTGCTTTTTTGAAACTGTTGGATGCTTGCTGTATATTAAACTACCGCCTTCCTCTGCGTTGTAAAATATGTAAAAGGGCCGAGATATTTTATAAAGCTGCCGCCAAACATTTTAGTCTCTGATCCTCTCTTATAAGTAGAAAAAACCAACTTCAGGCGCCATACCCTGCTGCAGCTGTTTCCAGCATTACAAGATGTAAGGGTGATCTGGACAAATAGGGATGATCCGCACATAATGCTTGTGTTCCTAAAATTCTTACACCTTGGTGGGCGAGTGCGTAAGAAAACAATTCGCATCCTGAGTGGGTCAGGCTGCCTTTGCCTTTCGGAGTACGGGCTGAAAACATCTTGCGAAAAAGAGTATAGTTGACACCATGTGCATATGCCCAAAAACGGAGCTGAGGTCTTACGTATTCACTGTAGCAGTGGAGGGCGTAACTCAGGAGCTGTAGCCACTGCTGGCGTTTGTTCGGTGCAGCAGCACACTTGGACTGTGCTTTATACAGGCTTTGAGACTTGCTTTACACCGCACGATGACGGGGCTAAAATATCTAAACACGCAGGGCTTTAACGGCTTCCCCACGCTGAAGGCACTTTCGGAAGAGCCGCTTGAAAAGGTTATGCAGCCTTAATTGGCGCACACCGTCGCCAGAGCCACCAACGTCGTTGCTCAAAAAGTGCCACATTGATCATAGGTGGAAGTAAAGCACGTAGAGCAGTGCGAAAGTCCCGCCTGTGGAGGCGAGCCTGTACGCGCTACACATTTCGTTTTCTTGGGACCGGGCTTTGTGACATTGAACGCACTTTTAACATTGATCTCAGCGCTCAAGCTGCCTCAACATCCTACTTAGCGGTCCATGAGTAGAAAAGATCATAGGCGCGGCACGGTATAATATGCTAACTTATGCTTGCTATGATGTAGTATGGTACGACGAGTTATGATATATAGTACGGCATGATGTGGTGAGGAGATATATGCCGAGTTTAACATTCCAAAGACACATACGAGCTGTGGGGGTAGAAGTAGTGGAGGGCTCCTTATTTACATAGACCATATGGGGTTAAACAGTGCAGATATTGCACAGAACACAGGAGACTTTGTGCTTTTTTGAAATTTGATTCGATTTAAATCTCTCCAGCTTCGCCATAAATCGATCCTGCGGTTTAGGAATCAGAGACGAACTCCAAACAAGATAATTCGATTCATCATTGTTATACTAAAATGAAAGATGTAAATCATCACAAACGCATAACACTGGCTAGCCTAGGGATGTGCAGGTTCTGTGGTTTCACTCTATAGGTGATCCACCTGATGTTCGTGTGATGGTGGCGCCACATCAAATTTTTATTCGTTTCGCGGTTTTGGCTTTCGATGTGGCGCTAGTTCCTTCGAAGGAAAGAATGTTGTTCTGTGGCAGTGATATTATTATTAAAAATCATTTAATGCTAGTTACTACGCTCAAAATCATACCCTCGTTGCATGAAGCGACTGATGAAATTTAATTAATGGTCAGTGATCACTCGTTTCTTGTAGTGCGAGAGATCCACGGAAGGCACCAGTATCTTCGTAGTTGAGCCGAGCTTTTGATAAATTTTGCATTTATTGGAAATCATCTTTAAAATGTCTTTATTTTAGTAACTATTTCATAATGATGGAATAAACTGTATGTTTCAGCGTGATAAACATTTCCGACGGCTTTTTCATGCAGGTACCGCTGGAGTTCCAGAATGGATTCAGCGCACTCACCGCCAAAGATGTCACACTGGGGATAAGGAAACGAGGTTAACGCCATCCGCAATCTCTCTTCTCAAGGGTCTCGTAAGAGGCACTTCAAATGCCACCAGGGATGAACAGTCGAAGCTATTCGGAGGCAAACATAATGGACCATTGTCTCAGGAAAGTTTATTGAACTCAGTGAGTAGTAATGTATAATTATGCAACTAATATGTTCATATTAAAAATCTTCTACCATGTTGTTTTTATCTCATACAATGTATTTATCACTTGCACTCGTCTTTCCTACACAAGCACGACATCAACAATAAAATGCGTGGGGTTATACCACCATGTTCATATCCTTTAAAGGGGCACATGTGATAAAGCAAGATTTTTAGTTTTCTAGCCCCTTTAGCATAAGCAGAACGGCGCGTAGAAAAAAGAGGCGGAAAGGCGACACTGACAATAAACTGCATAAAAACACAAAGTTCTTGCCGCAAGCTATGAAATCTGAGCTTTCAAGGTGGCTGAGATAGGAAGCAAAACAAAGAAAACAATTCTATAGAGAACATGCACGAAAAGCCACAACGTGGCAGAGAGGCTGAGATTGTTGCATGCTACATTTGGAATAAATCTTTCTTAGACTGTCGGAATTTGATCCATTCTAACGACAATTAAATGTTAAATAAGGAATGTACATAAATCATTCATATACCTAATGCCTGGACGGTCTACATGGCTAAGCAGACAATCATTCAATATAGTACATAGTTCACTACAGCTGCCATCATCTGGACTCAAGATCTGAGTGCTGTCGAATTCTAAGAGAAGGCGTGAGGGCTCTTTTCGGCATGTGTGGTTTCCACGCGTTTAGGGAACGTCCAGAAGTGAACCGTCAAATAATTCTGTCTTCTTGAGGAAAGCTAACAACACACTTTTGCGCATTGTCATTGGACAGCGCATAAGATAGCGTTATCGATTCGCGCGCACCCCACGTGTTGAACTTACCGCAGACCATGCCAAGTGCATCTTATGCACCCAAGCTGCAGTACCAGCAGAACCTGTGAGAACGCGGTGCACTAAACAGGCTAGGATCTTTTCAGTCCCTATATAACACATGTATTGTGGGTTGAACTTCAGAGGGCACTAAAACTGGAAAGCACCGTTTCTGTTAAGGGTCTCTTGGCATCTTAAGGGACTTTTCCTCATGCATTACTTAGCAGTGCTCTATAGTCGAGACTTCTCACAACCTCCCTATATATTGCCGCGAAACCTTCAAAACAGTATTTGTTGTTTTTTAACAGCCGCCGGCATACAGGCTTATCACTCTGATTCTAGACCGCGTATTAGTTCCGTGATCTTTGTTTGTTAATGCTCGATGTCGCGAGTCACACCTTTATCAGTTTTGTTGTAGCGCAAGATGCACCGAGATCTGTCTCGAAGGTTCCGGCCACTTGGGTGTCTTTCCACAATGTTCCAGCCCGTGCTGGCATAGAGAAAGAGATTGGTAAAGAGCGGACACTCCCATAGGGCCCAGCGGCCCATTTGACTGTAGTGCACCAAGCGGCCGGCGGCAACTACTTCCGGTCTTGCTGAAAGGCGCGCGATTTGAATGCTAGCCATGCGCTGCGCCCTTCCCTGCCCTTTTGGCGCATTATTTTGGTTTTAAATAATCTGCTAGTGTTTCTATTCATTTTCAGCATGCATAACAACAGGAAAAATAGATTCCCAGTTCTCTAAACTGGCCATCAACGCAGCTGCGCCACAGCCTTTGCAAAAGAGTATTGCAGAAAAGACGCCAAGTGCTTTGTGAAATGAATTTATTTTGCTGCATATAAAACACACAAGAGACGCAACAGGTGTAGACGGATGCATTGACAATACTTGACACACAATAGGCGATGTGCACAATACAGAAAAATAAAAATACACGAAGTGAAAAACATTACTTAGGTAGAGACAAATAGCATAACTGACTTCTGAATTATTGCAAATGATATGTAACAAAACAGGCATTATACATGAACTACACAGTCCCAGTAGTGGCTACATTAGCAAGGGTAAATTGTATTGTCCAGGGCAGAGAGGAGTACTGACGCTTGAGGGAAGGCCACACCATTCACTCATCGCATCTGCCGTGCTTCGGCTGCAGTCCGTGGGTCCATGCAGTGCTGTTGGAAAAAGAATGAACATGACGCAGAAGGTTGCAATGAAATGTAAGGCCACTGCACCGCGCACACATCTGTGCATGTGCGTGGGTACTGAAAACTTGGTGAGCAGCAGTTATGGTCCAGAACAGAAAAGCCGTGATACGTGAAATTGATACAAAAGCTACTCTTCCAACGTAGAGGTCAGGAAATGCAGGCTAACCTAACCTATCTGAAAATGCATTTCTACAGAGCGTGAAATAACAGCCACTAATCTAACAATATTCCTCAAGAGCACTGAACAGCTGAAGCAATGAAGCTTGCCGCATAATAAAACATTTTTCACTGTAACGTTGTCCCGTTAAATGTAACGCGACACCAAGCAAAACTAGCCGTTCGCAAAACCGCGGCCTGGCCTCACCGCGGCCGGCGAGCACGCCATGTTGGCTTGCCTTTCATACGCGACTTTGTGAAGCGCAGACTACCGCGCTGAGCTGAACTGCCCGAAATGCCTCGCAGTTTTGCAAGAATGAAACATTTTTCACCTTGCGTTTGCCCTGTTAAACGCGACACCACGCAAAACTAACCGTTCGCAAGACCTAACGCCATGTCACATGTCATCGCGGCCGACGAGCCATATTGATATTGGCGAGCGCCTTGTCATGACTGTCGGCTGCCCTTCACGTGCGACTTTGTGAAGCGCAGACCGCCGTACTGAGCTAAACTGCCTGAAATACTGCGTAGTTTAACAAGAAAGTCAAGAATGAAACGTTTCTCACTTTACCGTTGCTCTGCTAAGCGCGACACTTAGCACTATAGCCGTTCGGCAAACTGCGTCAGCATGGCCGCACCGGCCGGCGAACACGCCATTTTGGCGCAACGGCGTGCCTTGGTGCCTTCACATGCCACTTTGTCAAGCCATGACGAGCTAAACTGTTCGAAATGAAGCTGCTTCCCGGGAACACAACATATTACACCTCGCCGTGGTTGGGAACCGCCAGAGTTGCGACGTAACGAACTGCGCCTGAACAACCGGCGCGCCTGTTCCCGAGCTGCGAAACTTATTGGCACCGGCCGGCATGGTCAGCGTAAACTGCTTGAAATGCAGCGTAGTTAAGCAAAAAACGTTGCTCACCTTGCCGTCGTTTCCAACCGCTGTCGTTCCGCGCAGCAGCCCACGAGAGGTCTGTGCCGCACAAGCGCGGCGAGGCACGAGCACACAACCGCTCCCTTCGACAACTTCTTGTCGTCTGCTCCGGCGGGCTACCGCTGCAGCGAGTGTCGTCGCGCGCGCGTAAGCGCATGCGCACGTTGGTGCCGCCATCCATCAATCGGCGGCAGCGCAAAAAGTCGCGCGTCATTTCCTGGGGCCAGTTTTCGCCGCGTGACCGCTCTTTACCAATCTCTTTCTCTATGGTGCTGGTAGCTGTTTGCGACGTTATCTAGATTGTTCTGTGCAGCCTTTAAATTGAGCGTTGCCGAGTGTGACGGGCATTCTTTGTGCGACGACCGACGAGCACGTTTGCTATCGCCGCCGCCGCCGAGTTGCTTAGTTCTTTTGCGGGCGCAAGTCAGCCCAGATAAACAGTTTCTTTAGTGTAAAAATCGACCCTTCATTTGTGTCGTCGACCTCGTCACCACTACGTGACATCTGGTGGAGGTGCTGCCTTTGATCCTTCAAGCGAAGACCCAAGCCGTGTTCCTGTGCCCCTGGAAGACCAGCCTACAGGTCACCGAGTCAGCCGCCGACTTCAAGGCCTACAACCCGAACACGGTCTGCTGCCTGACCCCATTCGATCTCGGAAGGCATCGACGCTGACAATGGCCCAGCCTACAGCACCGGTTATTTTCGTCCAACCCCGGGAGCCCCCCTGCTTCCATGGACTACCGGATGAAGATGCGGGAGATTGGATGGACCTTTTCGACCGTGTGGCAGATTTCAACGGCTGGAATGACGCCGTGAAACTTAGGCAAGTCTACTTTGTTCTTCAAGGACATGTTCGAGTTTGGTTCGAAAATCATGAGGCAACTATGAAGGATTGGGAGACTTTCAAAGAAGCGTTTCTGACTGCCTTTTCAAGCATCGTCCGAAAGGAAAAAGCCCAGGCCCTTCTTCAGTCAAGACTGCAACTTCCTAACGAGTCTGTCCTGGCGTACGTTGAGGAGATGAAGCGCCTCTTTCGCCGCGCCGACCCTAACATGACTGAAGGTGAGAGAGTCAAACTTTTAATGCGAGGCATCAAAGAATCGCTTTTTGGAAATCTTGTCCGAAATCCGCCAAAAACAGTGGTGGAATTTGAAACGGAGGCGTCTACTATGGAGAAGACGTTGGCCACCCGGATGCGCTACTACGAGCGACCACTTCAGCCGGACTGCTCAACCCACTACCCCAGCGCATCTGCAAGCGGAGAGAACCTTCGGGACCTCATCCGGGAGATCGTGCGGGAGGAGCTCCGTCGAATGCAGCCATCATCGCAACAACCCCAGGTGGCGACGCTCGCAGACGTCGTCCGTGAAGAAGTCCAGCAGGCACTCGGCGTTCCTAAAGCGACGGCTGCGGCAGTTCCAGCACAAGAGGCAGCAGCGATGAACTACGCTGGTGCATTACGTCGCCCTGCGCCCCGACGTGATGACTTTCCGAACCCTCACCGTTACCGCCCTGTTCCTGAAAACCGCCCCTTGGCCCCCGCCCGCCAAGCCTACCAACGACCCCCAAGCCCCAGAAAGTGCGACGCCTGGAGGACATCAAACAACCGATCGCTCTGCTTCCATCGTGGTGAGGCAGGACACATTCTCCGTCACTGCCCGTACAGGCGGATCGGCCTCCGTGGTTTCGCTGTCGACGCCCCACGCCTCCGTCCTGGCGAGCGACCACAGGAAATTAACGACTTCCTGCGCAGCGGAGAGAACTCGTCGCCAAGGCGTCTGTCACGCTCCCCATCGCCGTACAATGCCCGATTTGCGTCGCCAAGCCGCGGTTACGTGCAAGGAAGGTCTCCTAGCCCCCGTAGGGGAAACTAAACCTCCAGCAACCTTTGGAGGTGAGGTTGCTAATGGCGAAAAGACGAACATCCTCCGCCGCCGACGACCACTAACGACGACGCAACCATTTTATCGCCGCTCCACACGACGACATCGACAACACGACCAGAGTGCAAGCAGACACCGCCGCCCAGCGAAGTAACAACGGTATGCCCCGGCCATGACCTGAAGAAACGACGGAGCTGAGATCGGACACTAAGGCCCACGTGCAATGCGAGGACGCGAACAAGTGACCTTGAAGGTGACGTCGACGGTCGCAGAGTCACTGCCCTAGTAGACACCGGAGCTGACTATTCAGTCATTAGTGGACCGTTAGCCTCTCAGCTAAGAAAAGTTACCACCGCTTGGGATGGCCCGCTGATTCGCACCGCAGGTGGCAACCTGATTACTCCATCGGGACGATGCACTGCAAGAATAACCGTAAATGGGCGTACTTACCCCACCAGCTTTGTGGTCTTGCAGCAGTGCTCCCGCGACGTGATTTTAGGCATGGACTTCCTAAATGAACATAGGGCTATCATCGACCTGCGATCCAAGCTCATCAAGCTCTCTGCAGACAAAGCCATTCCTGCTACGACGACGTCGATGCAACACGTCCCTCTAAACGTCCTCGACGAAGAATTGAACGTCCCGCCCCGATCAAGTATCGCAGTCTGCGTAGGTAGTGCCAACATCGAAACCGCTGAAGGCATCGTCGAAGGAAATATCCAATTGCTCTTAGAACGAGGTGTCGGTATCGCAAGAGGCATCACAAAATTCCGGAGAGGTCAAGCTCAGGTTCTGATAATAAACTTCATCAAAGAATACCGGCATCTCAACAAGGGCACGACGATCGCCTTTCTTGACGAATTAGCGGACCTCAAAGATGTATTCTCCCTCCACGACCAAACGCTGGAAGACGCACCGGACCTATTCCGTCAGCCCACATTTGACATCAACCCGGCATTGACCCACAACAGGAAAGACCAGATTCTCAGTCTGCTTCGAAGCTACGGAGAGTGCTTCTCATCGTCATCGAGGGTACGACAAACACCACTGGCCAAGCATCGCATAATAACGGACGAACACGCCCGACCTCTGCGCCAAAGCCCTTATCGTGTATCGCCGCGAGAACGCCAGGCCATTCGCGATCAAGTTGAGGAAATGCTGCGTGATAACGTAATCCAGCCATCGAACAGCCCCTGGGCGGCACCAGTCGTTTTGGTGAAGAAGAAAGACGGCACCCTTCGCTTCTGCGTTGATTACCGCCGCTTGAATAGCATAATGAAGAAGGATGTCTACCCGCATCGACGACACTCTCGACCGGCTCTGCAATGCAAGGTACTTCTCATCGATGGACCTGAAGAGCGGATATTGACAAATTGAGATCGACGAAAGAGATCGCGAGAAGACCGCATTCATCACACCGGACGGCCTTTATGAATTTAAGGTGATGCCATTTGGCCTCTGCTCCGCACCAGCCACGTTTCAACGAGTAATGGACACAGTCCCGGCAGGCTTGAAGTGGCAAATTTGTTTGGTATATTTGGACGACGTTGTTGTCTTCTCGTCAAACTTTGAGGACCACCTAAAACGACTACAGACAGTGCTGGAAGCCATCAAGTCATCGGGGCTAACGCTAAAAGCAGAGAAGTGTCATTTCGCCTACGAAGAACTCCGATTCCTTGGTCACATCGTTAGCAAGGACGGTATTCGCCCAGACCCGGAGAAAACAGCTGCAATCGCACAATTCCCACC
>JAJIZL010064134.1:0-27665 GCA_023969395.1 Amblyomma maculatum | reverse complement strand
CGGCTACTGAAGTCTCAGCGTCGAGTTCAGCCCATCGCAGTGCTGTTATAATACGTACATCCCCGTAACATCTTGGTGGAGGTCGCGGGTTCGACACATTCTGACGCTGGATCTCCGCAGTGGCCGTCACCTCGGAACCCTCACGATGACAACCGACGCGGCTCCATCTACCTCCGCAACTCCAACTGTCGTCGTAGCCCACCCCCGTGACCCTGGCCCATTCTGCGGTACAGATGAGGTCGATGTCGAGGACTGGCTTTCGCTTTATGAGCGTGTTAGCCAATACAACAGGTGGGACGCCACGCTGATGCTGGCCAATGTCATCTTCTACCTTACTGGCACGGCACGCGTATGGTTCGAAACGCATGAAGCAGAAATACCCTCCTGGGATATATGCAAACAAAAACTCCGTGACCTGTTCAGAAAACCGGTTGGCCGTCAACTCGCCGCCAAGAGGGACCTCGCCAAACGTGCCCAGACATCTACCGAGCCTTATATTACGTATATACAAGACGTTCTGACCCTCTGCCGAAAAGTTGATAAAGACATGCCAGAACATGATAAGGTGGGGCACATCCTCAAAGGCATAGCCGACGATGCCTTCAGTCTTCTACTCTGTCGGGACTGTGCCACGGTTGACTCCGTTTTGCAGGTTTGTCGACATTTCGAGCAGGCCAAACACAGGCGCATTGCACATCGCTTCGATCGGCTCCCCAACACTGCCCCTACCTCCACGTGCGAGGATCTGCCGACCCTAAGGCAACCTTCCAACACTGAAAATGTGACACGCATCGTGCGTCGTGAACTAGAAGCGCTCGCTCCTGCTGCATCCAACCCGCCCTCCTCGGACAGCAACCTAGCGACGATATCCCTCATCCAAGCCGTCGTTCGTCAAGAGGTTGCCAACTTGGGCGTCCCCTATAGCCACACCGTGGAACACCACAGTTCGAGCCCCGTCCCTCCCATGGTCGCCACCGCTACACCCCGCAACACCTACGCGCCATGCTACCGATACCGCAATCCTGATGAGTGGCGCACCCCTGACGACAGGCCGATCTGTTTCACGTGCTCGCGTATTGGCCACATCGCTCGCCACTGCCGCAGCCGCTGGACATCACCACCTCGACGTTTGTCTTACGTTGACCGCTACTCCAACTACGGTCACCCCCGTTTCACGCCTCGTTATGAGCCGCCCCGCACCGATACTACTCCGCCTCCTCCTGTGTCCAGTCGGTCTCCTTCCCCGCCAGCCCACCATTCCCGTTCACCTCTTCCTAGCCGCAGTTCCTCGCCGTCCTCTGCCCGCCGCTTCACGGGAAACTAGCCAATGCAGCTCCCGGAGGTGACGCTGCATTGGTACCCCGACCTGGAAATCCTCTACTGCCCATTTCTTCGCCCTGTAACCTGTTCGTGGATGGTGTTCCCGTCTCTTCCCTCATTGACACTGGTGCCCAAGTCTCGATCATGAGCTCATCTTTTTGCCGCCGCCTCAAGAAAGTACAGACCCCCGCCGCTTCGTCCACCGTTCGTGTTGCCGATGGCAGCACTGCTGCCGTCACTGGGCAGTGCACTGCCCGAGTCACCCTTGCCGGTCATCACACCCCTGTTTTGTTCACCGTCCTCAACCAGTGCCCTCACAATGTGATCCTCGGCCTTGACTTTTTAACGGCCCACTCTGCCCTTATCGACTGCTCCAGCGGCCTTCTTCGTTTGGACCTACCTGTCTGCTCAGAACATCCTCCATCTGCACCGCGCCTTCGCTCCACTGAGTTCGCTCGCCTGCCCCCTGACTCTGCTGTTTGCCTACCTCTGTCACCTTTCCCGCCTGTGCCTGACGGTGACTATCTTGCTTGCCCTATCACCGAGGTCTTTCTTGACCGCAACGTCGTTCTTCCTCATCTCATCGTACACGTTACACAGAACAGCACCTACCTTCCTATCATGAACTTCAGTCTGTCACCCCAAGTTCTCCCCGAAGGAATATCTCTTGCTACCTTGTCCCCTCTCACAGACTGCACCATTTGTGCACTCACTTCTGGCCCACATTCAAGCGTTCTTCCAACACCCGTACTCTCGACCACAATTACCGACCCTATTTCCGCAATGATTGCCTCTGACCTCAGCCCCGAACACGCTCAGGACCTGCACAACCTTTTGTTATCCTTCTCTGACATTTTTGACTTTGCTGCCGGTTCCCTGGGCCAAACATCAGTTGTTACTCACCGCATTGACACCGGCGATGCAAAGCCTGTACATCGGAGGCCTTATCGTGTGTCCCTTTCTGAGCGCCAAGTCATCCAGCAGGAGGTCGACAAGATGTTGGGCAACGACATCATCGAACCTTCGAACAGCCCCTGGGCATCTCCTGTCGTCCTCGTTAGAAAGAAAGACAACAGTTGGCGCTTTTGTGTCGACTATCGACATCTGAACAAGATTACAAGGAAAGATGTTTACCCGCTGCCGCGAATAGACGATGCCTTGGACTGTTTACATGGAGCCCGCTACTTTTCCTCCATCGACATTCGTAGCGACTACTGGCAGATCTCTGTTGACGAACAAGACCACGAGAAGACAGCTTTTGTCACACGCGATGGACTTTACCAATTTAAGGTTATGCCTTTTGGACTTTGCAACGCCCCTGCTACGTTTGAACGAATGATGGACCCCTTACTCCGCGGCTTCAAATGGACGACTTGTCTATGTTACTTGGATGACGTGATTGTCTTCTCGCCCTCGTTCGAAAGCCATCTTCGTCGCCTTTCTTCCATCTCGCCTTTCTTCAGTTGAAGTCCGCCTTGCCGGACTTCAACTGAACTCAAAGAAGTGAAGTTTTGGTCGCCGCGAACTTAAAGTGCTTGGCCATTTGGTGAATGCCACCGGCGTGCAACCCGATCCCGACAAAGTTCGTGCTGTCAGTGCGTTTCCATGTCCCCGTTCACCCCGTGATGTTCGCAGCTTTATAGGACTGTGTTCTTATATTCGCCGGTTCGTCCCAAACTTTGCCGATGTTGCTCGTCCTCTCACCAATCTGCTGAAGAAAGGCGTTCCTTTCTCATGGGGACCAGAGCAGGCTAACGCATTCTTCACCCTCATCGCTATTCTCACCAATCCTCCTGTGTTGGCCCATTTCAACCCGTCTGCCCCAACGGAACTTCGCACCGACGCCAGTGGCCACGGGATTGGTGCCATTCTTGCACAGCGACAACGCGGCCAACATTGCGTTATTGCCTACGCCAGTCGTCTCCTGTCATCAGCAGAACGGAACTACTCTATTACGGAACGGGAGTGCCTGGCTCTCGTTTGGGCTGTTGGAAAATTCAGACCCTACTTGTTCGGCCGACCCTTCACTGTAATTACCGATCACCACGCCTTATGTTGGCTCTCTTCCCTCAAGGATCCTTCTGGCCGCCTTGGCCGCTGGGCACTGCGCTTGCAGGAGTATACCTTTTCCGTTGTATACAAATCCGGTCGGCTTCACCAGGATGCAGACTGATTGTCCCGTTATCCCGTCGATCCCCCTTCATCTACTGACCATGAGTCGGACCCCTGTGTCTTCTCTATATCGGACTTTTCCCACATAGCCGACGAACAGCGATTGGACACAACCCTCAGTTCTCTTATCGACCGCCTCCGCACACACAGCCGTGACTCTTCCCTCGCACTGTTGTTCCTTGATGGGAAAACGCTATACCGCCGCAAAATGCGACCTGATGGCGCTGAGCACTTGCTGGTCGTTCCCCAACACCTATGCTCTGCCGTTCTCGAACAAATGCACGACGCCCCTACAGCTGGTCATCTTGGCCTCTCACGCACATACGACCGCGTGCGCCGGCGTTTCTTCTGGCCTGGACTCTACCGCTCTGTCCAACGTTACGTAGCCGCTTGCGACCTCTGTCAACGCCGGAAGAAACCCCCTGTGCTGCCACCTGGACACCTGCAGCCGATTGCTATCCCGACTGAGCCATTTTCTCGTGTTGGCCTTGACCTCCTAGGTCCCTTCCCCGAGTCCTTGTCAGGAAACAAATGGATCGCTGTGGCCACCGATTATGCCACGCGGTACGTGATCACTCGCGCCATTCCAACCAGCTGCGCCACAGACGTTGCTGACTTCCTTTTGTACGACGTCATACAACACCATGGTGCTCCCCATCAACTACTTACCAACCGTGGCCGCTGTTTCCTTTCCCGAGTTGTTGAGGACATACTTCGTTCTTGCTCCGTTCGACATAAGTTCACCACTGCGTATCACCCTCAGACGAACGGCCTTACGGAGCGTCTTAACCGCACACTCACCGACATGCTCGCAATGTACGTATCCGACAGTCATCGGGACTGGGATATTAGTCTGCCATTTGTCACCTTTGCATATAACTCTTCGCGTCATGACACTGCTGGGTACTCTCCATTCTATCTTCTCTTTGGAAGAGATTCCTTACTGCCCTTCGACACTTTGCTTCCCGCCGCTGGCCCCGTCACAACCTACGCCCGCGATACCATCGCCCGAGCCGACGCTGCTCGCCAGATTGCTCGTCACAATCTCACCATCTCTCAAGACGCTCAAAAACGCCGCTACGACGCTCACCACCGCGATGTGCACTATCCTCCCGGATCTCTGGTGTTGCTCTGGCTTCCGTGCCGTCGTGTGGGGTTGTGTCAAAAGCTTCTGCCCTACTACACGGGTCCTTACCGTGTACTACGCCCAGTGACCGACGTGACCTATGAGATTGCACCGCTCCACCCAAAGTCACCGACTGCTACACCCACTTCCGAAATCGTACATGTCGCCCGCCTAAAGCCATATTATTCCCCCTCCACATCGCACGCCTAATACGCACCGGGACGTTGCCTTTTGCCGAGGGGGGTAGTGTTACCTGAAAATGCGGGAACAAAGTGATGTGCTCACTGACGAAAACGATGACCGAGGAACACGGGCTCGACAAAGCGTTGAGAAAGAGGACGACGCTGACAGAGTGAACTCTGCACGGCTACTGAAGTCTCAGCGTCGAGTTCAGCCCATCGCAGTGCTGTTCTATTACGTACATCCCCGTAACAATATATATACTTTCTGATTATTATCCGGGCTTTGTTCTTTATTTCTGGGGAAACTTTAGGCTCTAGAGCTGTCCGTTCTTTCTCCGCAGCGTATATAGACCGTTTTACCGAGAGCAAGCAGGAGAGGAGGAAAATACTCTCTAACCGGATTCCTTGCGCCGGCCCATTGTTGCCAGTACTGAGCGGGCTGTGCATTCGCACGCTTCATGCATAGCAGAGCGGCCTTGCACCTCGGTATATGGTCGTTTGAGAGACTTAAACACCTTTATTAGCGCCCATTTTAGTCGTAATGTCATCGGGACAGCAATGCGTCATCCAGGACTGCACAAACAAAGAAATCGCAAGATGATTGTCGAGAACGTTTCCAGTCTATTCTGATTTATTTCGCCTATGAACTTTTTATGTAAGCCAGATAGACATAGTACCAATGGCAGACTCACGGATATGTTGCCCATTTCACTTCCTGCGCCGTAGTAACCACGCACGCCGGGAAGGCCGTGTCTCCCCCAAGTCCTCCGCGCCAACCATACGGTGGCTCTCTTCCGCCAGCGCAAGCAAAGTGTGCTAAAATCTGTTCTTCAATTAAACAATAAGCCGACAGCAAAAAAAAAAATCTATCCTGCGGATTTCTGACCCATACCGTGTTATTGATAACTGCAATACAAGTAAATTACGCAAAACATTGCCGCTGGTACTGCGCGCGGGTCATCGTCTGCACGCTGGCTCCGCTGCTAAGGCGTCACTGAAATTTGCATCTTCCTTTTACTGATACAGTGGGATCGACAGTAAGGCAGTTCCATGAGAGACCATTTACTCTAGCGCTGACAAAGCGCCGTCGGATGTGCCTTCGATGCGAAACAATTTAGGCCTAGCGACGACTAGGGAGTAGCGCTTGACGAGAGTGCCGTAGACCGCCGCGCCAGCGGACGGCGCCGCTTTCGTAAGCGCTGCTGTATGGGCTGCGAATTTGTCGTATTCGTTCTTGGTGCAGCTGAGAGTGCGCGTTTTTCGACGTTTTGCTCAACAATACGTCGTGCAAACGATGCTGCAACGACGTACGGGACGGGGGTATACGATGTTGTTGCGCCGCAGGATGAACACCAAGGCTGCATAAAAACGTCGACTGATGGTACTTTAGCACGTTGCAAGAATACAAATTGCGCTGGAAACCGCAAAGGTTCCAGAAGCCTCCAGCGAGAATAATTTTAAGAGTGGAGGGGAGCGCCCAAAACAATACCAAAACCTCTGGAATGCCGAACCAACTATTTTAGCTTCCCATTCGGACTCAAGTGCATTGTTTTCGGTGTTATTCTTACCAGTCCACAATAACTGCGATGGCGAGATTTCCCAGGTGGCTTTGGTCTTTGTAAAATTAAGTAAAATATAGAATATTCTTCTAAAGGTAAAGACATTAGGTGATGTAATGTTCATAGTGTGCAAAAAGCCAGCGCTCACGAGTTGTGCACCATGACTTTATTTTTTTTTTATTTATTCAAAACATATTTGAAGCGCCATTTCGGAGCATATAATAAGGGTGTAATAACTGTGGACTTATATGTCATATAAATTAAAGTAAAAATTGGGCACCAACTAAAAGGAAAGAGTGTAAAATAAATTGGTAACTAAAAAATTTGAAAGTAGAGTTCATACCATACAAGCTTAACACGCGGAAATACAGCGCAGGGACAAAAAACAAACCCTCAAACGCAACTTATGAAGTATGCTATTAAATATAGCTGAGAAATGTAACCGAGAAAGGCAAATGAACAATGACAATCAGTGTGAAGGTTGCCGGAACCGGCCGTACACCATAACCACGTTTAAACGTGGTTAGTAGTCGTTTAAAGATTTTTTTAAAATGTGCCACGGTTAGTTATGGCAAGATTGTTCGAAAGTTATATGGCACGAGACAGTGTACACGGATTCACGAACATCCCCAAGGATGTTCGTGAATCCGTGTTCGTGAATGCTCCTTCACGAACATACCCCACGATGTTCATGAAGGAGCATTGGGTGGAAGTGTACAAAGAGCTGTGTTGTACACATATTTATGAAGTAAACAAAGAATGAGAGACTGAACTACAAAAATGTAATATTTCAAGAATAAGAACTTATTTTATTTCTTTTATGCATGCGCTGCGATCATATACTCTAGATAATAATGTTGCGGTACGATTATGGATGTCGTCAATCATATCAGATGATACAAGCTTGAGTTGGGGTGGTACAAAGCTTCGGCAGGTCAATTTTGGATGCTAGAAGGAGAACGACGTAAATTTCGAAGCAAATATTCTAGCATTTTAGAAGACTGAGTGCAGGCGGCTGCGATGTGGGAAGAGCAATAGTGGTTTGCAGCGAGATGAACGTATGTGTACTACGTTAAATCACGGGTAATCGTTGCCTTCTTAAGATAGAAATGGAGGCAGGTAATATGGCGCTTACGACTGAAAGAAAGTACTTGAAATTTATGTACATTTAGTATAATATGATACTAGTTACGCCATTTACTGATGATCTCAGCGCTCCTTAAAGTGAGGTGGTAATATGGGAACACGACGGTGCGGTATAAAATGCGGTCATCTATAAAAATCTGATTCTTGATGATATGTTCATAGGGAAATCATTGATAAATGACAGGCCTAGAGGAATGTCTTGAGGTACGACGGATTTGAAATGAACAAGCTATTATGAAAGGTTATTATGAATGGTTAACTATTGGCAAAGGGACAAGAAGTTGCGGAGGTATGATAATTGAGTTTATCAGTCGGAGAGCAGAAATTGGACAGGTCAGATAACAATGAGCTACATAATTGAATGCTTTTGAAAAAATTAGGAATCATGCAATGCACTTGAATGTTAATGTCCATATTAAAAGACATATATATCTGTAGCATATTCAAGTAATTACGTTTCGCATGAAAAACCTCTCCTGAGACCGTGCTGATTTACAAAAAGAAGTTGTCAGACTCCCCATGGCAGCAAAATACAATACAGAGATGTTAACCACGTTCCAGTAAGCTGTCATAAATACGATGTAATGAAATTGGATGACAAATATCATGCGAGTGTCCAAATTACTTACGTACATTGCATTTCAGTTGCCTTCTCTGCAGTTAACTGCAGCTGTGCTTTTTTTACTCGAAAATAAAGAATATTTTTCAGTCATTAGAACGACTTGGCAATATGACAGACAACAGTTTATAGCATAATATATAGGATACCAGTCCTTATGTGTCCATGTGAAAAGCGGAGTTTGCTTTAGCTTATGTTTCCCGATTGCGCGTTGCTACAGCAATGTCTCAGTGCAACGAATTTCATTTTCGTGCGTGTACTTTTTTGGAATTCATTGACACTCTTTACACGGTGTCGCGTAAAACTTTTCCTTAAAAAATATTTCTGGAATACGCCTTCTGCGACACAACCCTTCCCAACTGTTTACTGCGCATTCTTCAAAAAACAAGGTTATTTTAGCACGTTTATTACTCTTGTCTCTACATAAGCTGAGTTTCTTGGCTTCTCACTGAGGAGTTTCGTTTGGCAGTCTGCTTTGCCTCTATCGCTGTGCCGAAATTTACCGTGAGATACTTTGAAAGCTGCAGCGTTCTTTCGGCATGGGCATTGTGAGCTACAGGCCACCGCGCAGAAAACTGGCAGGCGAGAAGGTCTTGCACTAAGTGGCGACCGAGCTGCATGACGTCCCAAGGCAATATGACATAGCGAAAGCTGCCAACATGGTCTTCCCCATCGTGTGAAGGCCGTGATATTGGCAATCACAGCCGGTGTAAGGAGCCCTCATACCTTGGTTAAGAAATGCTACTCCTGGGCCACGTAGGTACTTTCTAAACTTGTTAAAGCGGTACTTTATACAGACTTTCTAGATGATGTACAAAGCTCCCACAACAGTCTTTCCTTGCTTTCGCTCCTCTCTGTACTTTTCCTCTCCATTCTTTCCCTATACTTTTTTTCCCGCCAGCCGGCTCGCCTGCTTAAGATATTAGCCGTACCAGAGGCTAGTAATACTCATTTTATTCCTTTCTGATTACTTTTTGTTAAAACCCGCTACCGCCACCTCTACACAGCTGTATTTTAAAGTATGCCTTTATGCTAATAATGAGTATGTGGAAAATAATAGATGCAAAGATTAAAGGATTATGGACTGAGTGAACTACTAATCGTTTATTACCGACAAGATCTGCAAGGGGACGGATGATAGAAATGCTAAAGGCAATTATTGGGTGTGTGTCTAACTTTGCAAGAAACGTATGCATTTCTTCCCAGAGCAGAGACAGAGAGAGAGAGAGAAAACTTTATATAATGCAAAAAAGAAAAATAATTGGCCTTCAACTTTCTGTGTGTAAAACTTCATACACGTCAGTCGCCAACCGCTGCGGACGCCGTAAACTTGCCTCGCGTTTCGATGGAGGCGAAACGAAGTGGCGTCCGTGTGCTGTGCGATGTCAGCGCACGTTAAAGATCCCCAGGTGGTCGAAATTACTCCGTAGCCCTCCACTACTACCCCCCTTTCTCTCTATCCACTTTCACTCCCACCTTCATCCCTTCCCTTACGGCGCGGTTCAGGTGTCCACAGAGCAAGTGTGACAGATACTGCGCCTTTCCCTTCCTATGAACCAACCAACCAACCAACCAACCAACCAACTGTCAGGCACCCCAATACAAGAAAGTTCGAGCCTGAAAATTCTGGGCTTAACAATTCACCAATCAGGATCAGCGACTGCTTGGCTCTCTCAGGCAAAAAAGCAAGCACTTCAAACTATTAGTTTAATAAGAAGAATTGCCCCTAAAACGGGTGGCGCTGGCTCGTCTGTTGCACGCCAGTTAGTGAGGGCGGTTCTGCAGCCCTGTATTGTTTATCAGGCCCAGTTCCAACATCTTACAAGGGCAGAATGGGATCGCCTTGAAGCCGTAAATCGGGAAGCTATGAGGACCATAACATGCCTTCCACTAATCACACCGGTCGTAGCGTTACAGGAGAATGCGCAGCTCAACACCATCGATGAACTGGTGCAGCAGCGCCGAGATGCTCGCAGACTCAAGGCCACTTTGTCACATTCCACGCAAGCACTGAGGGCGTATGCAACGTGACACATTATTCTTCAGCCACCTGCGCCAGTTCTCCCTCCCTGGAAATTTATACAGTTAGGAGACAACAAGCGAACTGACATCCGCAGACCGACGTCTGCCAACTCTGCATCGTTGCTACGCCAGAGATTTGAAGAGCAAGATACTAACCTGCCTCAAGATTCCATAGTAGTTTACGTAGATGGAAGCCTGCAAGGCTGTGAAGCCAAAACGGCAATCCACTGTCCACGGAAACCTAGCCTGAATCAGACAACTACGTTTCAGCTTTCGGAACCACTTACATCTTTCTGCGCTGAGCTTGTGGCAGTTCAGGAGGCACTCTGCTCCGTGACTTCTATAACCATGCTCCCTACAGCCCACATTGTCTTCCGCACTGACGCACTTCAAGCAGTACGTCTGCTCCCACGTGTCAGCCGCTGCCCTAAAATTTGCCAGGACATCCACCAGCTTGCGGCGCGCATCCCACAATCAATACGTATTGAGTGGGTCCCACGGGATCTGCTGCCTTCCCAAAGTCAAGCTGATTTTGCAACCCGCCTTGTGAACCAAGACGCATCAATCACACGGCTTCTCGAAGTCGACGACGCCACCCTCCTTTTGTCAAGAAAGGAGCACCTCCGGCGCCGCACACGTGCACTTATCCCTCCGTGTGCGATATCCCTTCCCCGCGGTCTCACCCGTGCAGAGGAGGTTGCGCTTAGGAGGATCCGGGTCGGTGTTGCCCTTACACCAGCTGTAACTAGGACGTGGTCATACTTCCAACACTTATATCCTCGCCCAGGATGCCCGATCTGTAACAACGAAGATGTCGAGGCCGACATCCACCACTTGCTGTGCGACTGCCCAGCACTCAAGCCAACACGAATCCGGCACCTGAGAATAGCTGGCCTTTCAGCAACCAATCCTGCCTCATACGTCACTTGGACGCAGGGACCTCATCATCGCTCACTTCTGGACTTCATAAAATCAGCCAACCTTTTTCCATTCATTTAATCATTTATTCATCCTTCATCTCATAACCTACTGATGCCCTGAGGCAATAAATATCAACTAAAAAAAATAATAATAATCTAGAGCTCCCGTGGTTGGGTCCTCAGTCCAGGACTCCCGCGGCCTTTGCTGCCCTTCTGGCCCGTTCAGTCAGCCAAAGCTGGTCTTTCGACTCCGAACTGGACCAGCGCAGCTTCCCACTGCTCCGGCGTGGCGTTGTGAATTATCGGCACTGCATCTATTTTCTGGCAGGCCCATATGATGTGATATATTGTCGATTTCTGTTTCCTCCAGGGACACGTGTCCCTGTATACGGTCGTATGTATCTTGCTGTATAAAGACAGGCATGGATAAGAATTTGTTTCTAACTGCCGCCATGACACTGACTACTCCCTGTTTACCAACTTGTGGGGAGGAGGATACCGTCTTCTGGTCCCCCAGTAGTGCACCAAAATGTGTGCGTAGGTACGAGTCACTGCCTCGGTCTCTTCGGCCTCTGACGTCCCTCGGTTTGCATAACCTCGAGCTATGAGATCGGCCTGGATGTTCCCGGGAATGTCGCCGTGCCCCGGAGCCCAAAGTACGAATTGTTTTGTGTCGCTTATCCCGCCGGTCTTCAAGATGGCGGCCGCCTTTTTGCCAATCCTGCCATTGGTGAATCCTCGGCAAGCGGCTTGCGAATCGGTCATTACTACCAGCGAACGCCCGGACCTATTGCCCTCTGCGACCGCTAGAGCAATAGCGGCCTCCTCGGCGTCAGACACGGTGCAGTTCCGTAGCGAGGCGCTCATTTCCTCCTTTAGCTCGAAATCTACAACCGTCACAACCGCATCTCTTTCGTTAGAATACATCGCCGCGTCTACATAGACAGTATTGTTGTTCTGATAGGTCTTGGCTAAGGCTTCCGTCCTGGCCCTACGCCTACCCTGATGAAGGATGCATGTTCTTGGGAATTGGCGCTACTACAAACGTAGACCGGATCGCGTCCGATATATTTATCGTCCGTTCAATCTCTAGCATGTGATCATGCTAGCCTAGTTTTCGGAGGAGAGGCCGTCCCGCCATAGTGCGTTGTAGCCTCATCTTAGAGACAAGCTGCGCTTCCCTGTGCTCTTCGTATGTGTTTTTTTAAGCCAAGGACCATTAAATTCGCTTTTGCCGTTCTTATTGGCAGCCCCAGCGCTGTCTTGTACGCCTTCCTGAGGATCGATTCCACTTGCTCTTTCTCCATCTGGTTCAGGTGTTGATAGGGAATACTGCACGTGGCTCTGCTTACCACAAGCGCCCGCACTGACGTGAGCCTGTCTTCCTCCTTCATCCCCTTTCTTCTATCGGTCACTCGCCTAATCATTCTCGTTATCTGGGCTGAAGATCCAGATAGCAATCTGATCGTGTGGTCCGACTTCTGATTGGAATGAATCCACATTCCCAACACTCTCAGTACGTGCACTTCTGGTATGCGAGCCCCGGCTAGCATAACGGTGAGGTCAACTTTACTATCGTATCGAGGCCTATATACTCTGAGAATTTCAGATTTTTCGGGCGAACACGAAAGTCCCCTAGCCCTTGCGTAGCTGTCGACACAGTCCGCGGCTGCTTGTAGCCTCTCCTCCTTGAGACCTTGTGAGCACCTCCGTCGTCCAAATCGTTACGTAATCGGCGTATATTGCGTGCTGAATGCCGTCTATGGCGTTCAACTTCTCCGCCAAACCAACCATAGCGATGTTGAAGAGAAGAGGCGAAATTACAGATCCTTGAGGCGTACCCTTGTTAGGCATAGTGATCTTGTCCGATCGCAAGTCGCCGATCGATATAGTCGCGGTCCTATCCGTCAGGAACGCCTTGACGTAACCCTGAATCTTTCGCCCGCAATGTAGATTGATGAGACCCGATAGTATGGCTTCATGACTAACATTGTCGAACGCCCCCTTGAGGTCGAGAGCCATTATCACACGCTCTCCATACTTTGGCACGTTGCTAAAAACCTCTTTGAGGAGAAGAAGGACGTCTTGCGTCGATAGCTTTGGTCGGAAACCAAACATTGTGTGTGGCAGGAGATCGTCATCTTCCAGATAGTTTTGAAGTCTGATCATAACAATCCTTTCATACAGTTTCCTTAGACATGAGGTCAGTGAGATAGGTCGCAGATTCTCCAAACATGGCGTCTTGCCTGGCTTGGGGATGGTGATCATTTCTGCGTGCCGCCACTCCTCCGGCACAGTCTCCGCCATGGCCAAGACGTAGGCATTGGCATCACCACAGCCGACATTGAGAAAACGGTTTCAGCGAAACTACTTCAAGTAATTTCGTATCTAAATTGTCACACAAGCGTTCTTAGTACGGGGTCCAAATTGCGTGCTTTCACCTCACATTTAGCACCAATCGTCTACCGATGTTAGTTTGTGATAGGGGTGCAGTTCGACAATATATGAACTTGTGACAAGAGCTGATGCCCCGTTTGTAGTGAGAAACTGCGGAACAATTTCGCCAGAAACCAACTTGAACAAAAAAAATGTAATAAGAGCCGTAGAAAGGAAAAGTAGTGAGGTCGATACTGGGTGCCTCCTTCTCCAAAAGGTATCGTAAACAAAACGATAACTGTGCTCGTGATGAAAAGGCGATAATAAATGCGCTTCGCGACAACTCTTCCGGCGAAACTTGAGTGTCCCTATGAGACTACTTATCTGATGTTTAGGCTTCCTTCATCGAGCGAAAACTAAAGCTAGCGACGACTGAAAAAAAGAAACACCTCAGCTATCTGGACTTTTGCGAGGCGCTTCATAATTTGGAGAAACACATGTTCTTAACGCAAGTAAAATTTCGACAGCGGCTTTTTATTCAAATTTTACGTGCTCGTTTCGAACATGGTTCCTTCACTGGAGAAATCTATGCACACTACTTTCTACACGTGGGAAAATGTGATCAGCGTTAAAGTGTTAATCTCAAGAAACAATTTGCAACCTGCCCAGGGCCTGTTCGCCGATTTGGATCAGTGGTCATGACTTTCAGCTCGCAAGGACGAAGCCCCAGATTTAAGCCCGGGTGATCCCGTCTGCATTCCAGAGGACGCAGATGCATAAACGCCTACAATAAACAGCCAACCCAATGGAAAAGTCCCACAGAATGCGGTAGCATCTACGGGGGTCCTATTTGGGCCTGCGCTAGTCCATAACCAGCAGCACTTCGACTCTAAGCAATCTACGGGTTTGCCCTTCAGGGCTGCAACAATTAACAAAATATATTACATCTGTCGTCTGTGGCCTCGAATCATCTGCTGAGTTAAACATTATTGTTATAGAAAGAAAAACGTGTTAACGAATATCGACAACAAAGCAAGACAATCCTTAGATGACAATATTGAGATTTTTGCCCTGTAATACACTATGAAAATGGGCATCAATCAATTTAATCTCATATATTTTGTCGGTAAAACCTTTTGTATGACTCTCATGACACCGCTCTTGGCAGTTGCGATTGTGTGATGAATCACAAAAACCAAATGTAGGGGCTGTCGGCTCACAGAATTCAGGGGAAAATGACGCCAGTAATATTGTTATGCCACCTGTGCTCACACAGCTGCTCCAACGTCCAAGAAACGCATTTCTTCAAGTTTCCTGTACGTCTCTTCTAACAGCAGGAGTGCAGTGAGTGCGAGAGTTGAAAAAGGTAAGACCGTGGTGCCCGACTTACGAAACGTTTTAAACTGCTTCTCGCCTGGAGCAAATTGCTGCTTACAATTGCTCTGTGAATCTGCATATAAGACTTGCCACAGCTTCTAGTGCTACTGGTGCAAAAACGCTTCTGTACAGGATTAACAAAGCGGACTACAACAGCTGATATCAGCATGATCTCTCCACAATTTCATCAGTGTTAGCATATATTTCAGCACGCAACGTAGAGAAGAATAACGAATTGGTACAAAAAAACAGACTGAAATATCTGGACCCCCACCCAACACTCAGCAAATTACAACACTACTCAGAAAACTTGAGACGAATACGTGCTTTAATCAATATAAATTAGCACAATGGTATCCAGGCGAATACAGCCCCTCATATTCCCTTTGCGGTGATCAGAGGGCACATCTAGAGCACATCATGTTTAAATGTGAAAACATGCAACCGCCGGAGGGCCTGCAGATTACCAATTCAGAACAGTGGGAGGCCGCATTGCTTAGCTTTGATCCAGGCCGGCAACACGCCAGCACGGCCTGGGCTAAGGCCGTCGTCAAGCGCCATCGAGCGGCGACCACTCCTGGGGCGGCTTGAGGAGAAGCGTCCTCCCACGAACAAAAAAACACATCAATTTCTCCTCAATAACGTTTTCTCCTCCCCTTCCTCATAAAAAGTCGAGAATTAATGTGACGTAGAGGATGTGACATCACGAGACAAAAAGTAAAACTGAAAAAGAGCACAGGAAGGAATGGGCGTACCGATGACTAAAATGGGTAAACAAGAAGCGAATTAAGCAACGAGAAGCAACCAGAAGCAACCAGCAGCAGCATCCGTGCTTTCGCATTACTCTAATGCAGATTCTGCAGTGCTGTAAGTTTTTATTTAATACGGACACTTCTGACCGCTAAAGTGCGCCACCGCTTAGGTGGTGAACGATGGCTGTTGCGGCGCCATCTTTCTCTCTCTCTCTTCTTTTTCATTCCTTCTCTACTTTCTCTCTTCTGTCCGTTGGTGTTGTTGCTGTGGTTGTAGGAAGAAGGAAACGAAAATGCACGGGCCTGCTACTGGCTCTGTAGCTGAGCCACCTCCGCTGCCTCGTGCAGATAAAAGAGAATATAGAGAAGAAAAGGAAGAGGGAAAGAAAGACGCGCGCCGCAACAAGAGCCGTCGTCCACCACCAGCGGTGGCGTGTGCAATGACGGCCTACAACAGATAAAAATTCGGTACCAGGCTAGCCCCCGCCGCAAGCGGCGGTGACCCACCTGTACCGGTCACTGTCCGTACGAGGCAGTGGAGGTGGCTCAGCTACAGAGCCAGTAGCGGGCCCGTGCATTTTCTTTTCCTTCTTCCTACAGCCACAACAAACACAACGAGACGAAAGCGTCTGTTGCGCGGTGGTCTGAAGCCCTCCACTACGGCACCTCTTTCTCTCCATTTTCACTCCCACCTTCCTCCTTTTCCTTACTACTTAATTGAGGTGTCCGTCGAGGAGGAGGAAAAAATTTTGTTTAGCCGTACATTATTTTGGCGGTTTTTGGAACGTCTTCGGGGATGTCTGCTTGTTGCAATCACAAGAGTCTTTTCCGTCGACCTCGTCTACTTGTACACAATGGGCGGTTGCCCTCTGTCCAGGGTCCCTGTCCATGGAGAATTTTAACAGATACTGCGTCTTTTCTTTCTTTTAAGCCGATATGAAACGACGCCGCTGATGCCTGCTGCAGTCAGTCGGTTTCTACGGCACTCGAGGAAACACTAAGTGAATGCCGCAGTACGGATGCCTGGATCGAACGCCCGCCGTGGTCAACTTCATATATGCGTGATGATGACAACAACTGTATTATTCCACCAAATAAGGAGGACTCCTAGTCCCTGCATCTACCACGCAGGCTTAAGGGACGTGAATCGGGACTTCCGTGGTTAGAAGCAGGCGAAGGGGGCCTGGCTCTTCGCGGCTTCTTCCGCCCGGCGGATGGCTTGTTGCTGTGAGGCAGGGACCTCGCTCCGCAGCAGGGCTTCTATGACTACAATTCATATTTGCTTTAGCCCATGGGGAGCTAGCACATTTCCAGATTATGTGGTCGAGAGTCCCTCTCCCTCCACAGTGCTTGCATTTATCGTTTTTTCCTTCGTCTATCTGGACGTAATATGCCCAGTTCATTTTCCCAGCTCGCCGGCGCCGCCAAGACGTCCTCTCTATTGTTTAGACTTTTATCCGGTAGGGGCATCAGTCGCCTGCTTAATATGTAATTGTCCAGAATCTCCTTATAATTTTGCAGATGCTCGTCCGAGTTCCAGCAGTCTAGCGGCTCCGCAGATACCCGGAAACAGAGAGCTCGGGCTAACTCATGGACCACTTCGTTGCCAGCAACGGACGCATGTTAGTCCGAATAGACTATTTTTTTTGTTTAGTCGTCTACTGGCCAGAGTGCTAGCCGGTTACGGCGAGATCATACCTTTTCGAAATTTTATATGGCCGTTTTGCTATAGCTAATTATAAAACTGGCTTCTGTTCCGACGCAATCGAGCGCTATCGCAACATCTTCATCCGTTTCCGTGTTGCGGCTTGTAACAGTGGCGGCCTATACCGGGGTACCGCAGCCGTAGACCACCTAGGCGACCGCCACACCCGATTTGCCACTTGCCGCCTCCACGTACGCAACCGACTTGCTGTTCATCGAATCGAAGTGTTTAGTCAGTGCTTCTGCTCTCTTCTCCCTCCTCTCTGCGTTGTAAATGGAATGCATGTTACGTGAGGGGGTGTGGGGTGATTAGATTTTATCGGCAGTCTTGCGGGATGCTTGATTTTTCTCGTAGTCCCGTATCTGTCTGCAGGCCTAACATTTCGAGCATAGTTCTGCCCATGGTCGTTCCACTTATTATTTCCAGCTGCGAAATTATGACAGCCTCCGCTATTTTGTCCCATGTATTGTCCAATCCCATAGAAAGAAGCTGGTATGTTGATGTGGTAATTGGTAAGCCCAGGGTCCTCTTTATGCACTGTTGTATGAGAGAGTCTAGTATCCTCTTCTTAACCAACATGATATTTAAGAATGGCGCGGCATAGCTCACGCGGCTAATTACGTACGCTTGGGCTAGTGTAAGTGAACTTCTTTCCTTCAGGTCTCGTCCTTTAAGCGCGACCCTTCTAAATATGCCAATGTCTTGCACGGCGAATACCTGTAGCGTTTTGATTGCCCCCTCATTATATCCATTCTACGGAATTAATAGTCCTAAGATTCTGATTTGATCTACCTTTGGAACTGGTTTCCCTTCTACTTTAATGTCATGTTCCCCATTGCGCTTGCTTAGGAATGACGTTGGATTATACATCAGTAATTCCAAATTTACCGAAAGCTGATAGACATCTACATGCAGCATAGTCTACGATAGTGTCCGCTTTCGCATGCAGGCACTCTTCAATGCTCGCATTGGTACCCTGGTTAATCCAGATATTGATGTCATCGCATATACACTGAAATTTAGCCCTTTTATGCTCATCAGAGATTCTGGGAGGCCCCTCATTGCCACATTGAAGAGGAACGGGGAAAGAACGAAGCCATGCGGCATGCTCCGGCTCCCTAGCTTCACTGTGGGAGACTGACTGTCTTGAATCTTTATGCGGACAGTTCTGTCTGACAAAAAGTCCTTGATATACTCGTATGCTCATGCACCTGTACCACAATTTCTTGGAGACCGCTGAGGGTTCCTTCGTGTTTAATTCTGTCAAAATCCTCTGTCAAGCGCAGGCCGAGAATTACTTTGGCGTTTCTAGAATGCAAGCCGACTATATCGTGTGACCTCGATCCATTTTTTCATGTTTGTAATCTTCGTGTGGCTGCTTTCTTTTGCTTCTCCCTAAATAGTTCCCATTGCGTAACCCTCAGTTAACGCAAATGGCGCGTTTACTCCTTGTATAAGGATCGAGGCCAGAATGAAATGATCGGTGGCGAAATTTTGCTCTGAAATTTGCCAGTTAGATCGGTCACATTTTCGGAGAAGGTCAACTCAGGGGAAGTGTCTGCGCAGACTCTATTACTCACCCTGGATGGACTATTAGAGTCCGTCTGCAAGGGGTCCAAGCTTCGGCGCCTCCTCCTATAACTGCCTGCCTTTAGGAACTTGTTCAGCGTAACCCCATTCCGGGTGCACCGCAAAAAAGTCACCGACTATTAGCAAGGGTTTACTCCCGGCTGCCACAATTGCTTTGCGAAAGAGGGCCGTGGACCTCACCTTTCTATGCTGTGGGGTACTATACAAGTTTAAGAGGAACACGTTCGACTTCTCTTTATGTCCCGTAAGAATTTCCAATAGCACTGATTCAATACCTTTCCAGTTGACTTCGCGCAATATTGCCACAATGTTCCACTCAATGAAATCGCCCGATGATGTCATCACAAGTAGTGACATCATGCCTGAATATGACGTCACGTTTTGTTATGACATCACAGCCGTTGACATCACCACGTGATGACGTCATAGCGCCATTGTCATTACATTACTTTTAGTCATGACTAATGACTAAGTAGTAATTGTGACTAGTTAGTCATTAGTTAGTACTGGTTATTGACTAGTTAGTCACAAATTGGCTTTGGTTTAACTATGGTTAAACCTGGTAGAGTAGCGAGTAGAGTAGAGTAGGTTCAATGTCGGCGCGACCACAACAAAAGCGCGATCACGGGAAGACGCAAAGCAGCCGGCGTAGTGTAGCTGTCGCTACAAAAGGAGGAAAATTTGAGTGAAAGCGCAGATAAAAGGCTGTATAGTCAAGGACTCCGGAATAATTTCGGCCACCTTAAGATTTTTGACGTGCACTGACAACGCCTACAACACGGATGCGTTTTTGTTTTGTATCAGGATGTTCTTGCAGTTGGCTTGCGCGTCGCTGTGTAGGTAATCTGCTTCTCGCCAGCGCTTTTGTAATTTTTTAAATGTTTTTCTGACTCCTTGGCTGTTAACGGCAGTCTGAATAAACAGAAGTGACAATTTATTAGGGCGAAAGCCTGGGCGTGCGCGAGAGTTGTGCGCAAGATCTCTAATATTCCGCGAGATTCCGCTATATATTTTCTTCTCTAGCGTTCTTGGAATCGGCAATCCCAAGCTTGAATGTGCGCCAAGGAACACTGCGCGACACGAGCGACGGTTCACTGTCCAAACAAACTTGCTGGAGAAAATGTGGCTGATACAGCACCTTTCCTTTCCTGTAAACCATTTATAAATAGAAGTAGCGCTGAAATCGACGCTGATAAGAGGCAAACGATGATAGCGAAATTATAGTGGAAATGTTGGCTTTCGTCATTCTTCTCTTAAAAGACATCTGAGAGACCCTCTCATTTTTAAAGATATATTTTTATCTGTGCCCTGAATTTCCAATAATATGGGAATAGTATTTTGTTCAGTTTTGTTTTACATACAGATGTGTACTGCTTGTCATAGTCGTATGGTAGCAGGATATTGTTGTTTACAGATTCCTTTGCGTCGCAATTTCCAAGTATTTTTTTATTTTCATCGCCCTCTTCTGTATAGATTTAATTCGATTGAGTAGAAATTAAAAAGAGAAAATAGGAAGCGGGGAAGAGAAGCCTGGATAGCTAATAATGAAAAAGGAATCAATTCCAGCAATTGAATTACGTTCCCATTAAAACATTGCGTAATTAATATTGTAGTGTGTACTTATGCATGAAAAGTTCAGCATACTGAGTACAGCTCGTTTTGTGTGTGCGGCTTGCGAGTTGCTTCACTTGTGCTTTGTGTATGTAGCTTTATTTTTAGAAATACTTTTCAGTAGGGTATTTTCAGTTTTAGTCTTAAGGGAACTCCTACAATTTTGTGATGCTTACCGATATCAACAAAATTTGTGACAGAAGTTCTTCTCAACATCAAGATTTTATATGCAAACAGCACAGTTAAGGAAGGTTTAGATTAGTTGTAAAGTAAATTTAAGCGTACCCACCCGGAAATCGCAGCTCGCGCTACCAGGCAGGAAACACTCTGCTTGATGTGACAGTGTTGTATAAGGTTCCGGCAGACAATGGCGACAGTGAAGCAATCCTACTGGGCGCGGCTTGTTCGGTATGGGGTAGCCATTATATATCCTATTGTTGGCCGCTAATCCTGACGTACACAATCTTAAACGGTGTTCGTGGCGCGAGGAAGGGGTTCGGCGGGCTGCTCGCAAACAGCACGGCATACCGCAGACACGGTCGACAGCTTACTTCCAAACAGCATCGATAGTGTGATTACCGAACTGTACTTTCGCATAAACAGTGCATTCCTTGCATCTATGGGTGGTATCTAGCTTTTTGCTGTTGGTTACACGAGTTATTCAATGAAAAACAGCAGCGTGATTTACCGCCCATCGAATAACAACTTCAACATACACTGACGGACATCGCACATTTTCATGCGCTGTTCGATCTAGTGATGGAGTAAATGCCACTAAACTTTATTTCCTGTAGCATTAAGTCGGTTTGTCGACCCGAATATTGACGGGACTACTCACATATTTAAGAAAACTAATACATAACTTCTTTTCGATGGTAAATATTTTGTTAAATTCTTGTGAACCAATACACTGTGGTGCATTGCTGCGGTCATCTTCGTCAGCAATGCGTCCCTGAAATTTGGGCTCGGCGTAGTGGAACTCGGAGGCGGGAAGTGTAAAGTAGAAAATACCTACCATAGAAAATACATTCAAATTTGAGTTGTCAGTCGATTTTTTTAGGTTCACACACTGAATACCAAAGTAAAGTGCAGTAGACTATTATTTGATTTGATTTATTTCCACAAACAAAGAACTATAAGATTGTGCGGGAAAACAACGGAAAAAAGCTGCACAAAAAGCAGCGTGTCTGGCCCCAGGTTTCATTAACTATAGCAGCAGCAGGGTGGGTGGAAACGTTGTAAAAAATAAACATAAGTATAACATCCCAGGACAACATTCAGATAACCATTTGGAAATGGTATTGCAGGAAACATATAAAAGAAAAGAAGAGGTAATGAAGGAACAGAAACACAAGCTATAACCAGAAAAAGTCATGGGCACAAAGGCACTTCATATTAATATCTTGAGGAACAAGTTAGATATCAATATTACAACAGGCCAAAGCATTTAGTATAACTGGAAAACTGTGGCACAACATTTGCTGATCATATATAGATCATATTTAGAGAAACACGCCAAGTCTCTGGAGGTCAAGTAATGTTCAAAAAGCCGATTTCAAAAGGTCAATAAAAATACAGAGAGCTAATTTGGGGGTCTCGTTTTTAGTGCTTATGTGAATGCTTATGTGTCAATTACAAATAGTCCAAATAAATCTGTTTTGAGAGTTTAAACAAAGCCGGAAAAATAAAAACAATTTTGGTGCTCTCAATAGGCTTCCTCACCCGCCTCTCTATCAAAACGTAAAGCTCGGAATGGACTCTGCGAACGAATGCTCTATGGGCATTTTTTTCTTATTTGGGCATAGAGGATATTAGCGGTTGCTTCAGTGCGAAATGTTTCAGCTTGTCAGGCTTGACATCTGATTAGAGCTCACAGCCCAGGGGAACAGGATGATGTTTTCTACCCGAATGGGCCCGCATCCCATATCTTGATCATATTTTAATGCATGTCTCTGTCCATTTGGTCATAAATTTTGACATTCATATATATAATCTTATACATAGAGGGCTCTCATAGTGCAGGCATATTACATTTAAAGAAACCTCAGAAGTGGCGAATGTATTGTCTGGGCATCAACTTGTACACGAATGATGGATTTTCACTGGAAGAAGTCTTTGCAACACAAAATTTAATTTCCAAAGTAGTCAGTTTAAAAGCTTTCTTTCCATGCTTGTAAAGCATATAATAGATATGCGAATATTTAATGATATCTTGGTGTTAACTTGTAGTGAAAAGGGTAATAAACTAGAGATTTTTTTTCTAAACATTCCGCTGCAATAAATAGGCGAGAGTTGTCGGTGGCTGCAGCTTTCCTCTAAAACTTAGTTTTTTTTTGTTTTTTTTCGAAGTTTAGAGCAGACTCGTTACCTGCATTTCTTCCTCCTAGCTTTTTGCATTTTCACAGCACGTGCCTTTTGCAGTGAATTCTACTTTATCAGTGCCGTAACGGAAAAAAGACGTCAGACGTATTAGCATTTGGGCTTTACTACCCAAGCGTCACCGCTCTTTGTTTCCGACAAGTTTCGTACTCTGAGAAGTCCTATATTCCGCCCTCATTTCACTCCACAATAACATAGATCGCTTGCGCAAGCTCACCTGCCGACGTTGATTATGCTTTAAGGAACTTTCACTAGAGCGTAAGCTTGCCTGATTCTTTTCTGGCAGCTCTGAAACAGACCGCAAGGAAAGAGAGGGGTTACAAAAGATAGCGCCCAAAAGGAAATGAGTTTCTGCATGCAGGCAGAACTCGCTCACTTCGCGCGCCTTCAATTTATTTTTTTTTTTCACTGCTTGAAAGGCAACTTTACTGCCGCAGAAGACCGAAGGGGACAGAAACAAACGGAAGCACAGAGCTAACATCGTAGGTATTTTGGAAGTAATCTTACCATATCTTTTAACTCAGTGTACAGACGGACAAATAGCGAGAATCGGGAGGTGTTTCTCCTTCTCGTTCCACTCTACGTTTTGGGTAGGCTCCCCTAGCTGGAATATTCCACGTTGTTCCCGCTCTTGCATTCAGAGAAAACGAAACAAAAGCGCTTTTTGTATTGCCTTTGGCTGGACGGTAGTAAGGACACAGTAATAAGGACCATAGTGTGAAGTCGGAGCGGCGACTAAGGCTCATCTAATTGAAGCCGAAGCAATCTGATAGCGTTCTGTGACGGTGCGCTCTGCATTTTGAAATGTTCTGCCACTTTCGTCTTCTCCGCTATTATTCCTGCCTTTCTTCTTGATTTCTTATTTGCAGAGCCCATCTTTGGTCGACGTGCCAAAAGTCGGCATTGGTAGCAAAGAATTATGGCGGCGATAGCCAACAGGATAGGCTACAGTGTTCTGCGATTACGTCAAATCACATCTGGATGCCATCAGTATGTTTATTAAGCCTGAAACTAACTAATAAGGAACTAGCTTCGCCTATGATGGGTGAGCGGGCTGCCCTGTCTGTTTTACGCAGTGAAGCAAGCTTTCTATAACGTAACTTATTTGAGCGTCTGAGCTACACGTTTACTGCGAAACGATCTCGAGGAGGGGGCATCAGCATATTGTCGCTGCTCCCGATTCTTCCCCCTGGAGAAAGCCATGCAGCGATGGCAGCGTTGTAAGGGGACTCGACTACTGCTTCCAAGGATGCCAATCGAATCTCGGCCACGGCGGCACAGGCGACCATGTGCCGCGCGATGTCACTGCCTGTTAAAGACCCCAAGCTGTCGAGATTTCTGCATTCGTTCACTACGGCATCTCTCATAATCTGAGTCAGTTTGTGTCGCTCAATCACGCAAAACGTTAACGTAAGCGTCTTCTTTAATTAATAAGCATTAAGTTGTTATGTTTGAGTTTGTCACCAGAACTTTGTCGGCAGGCAGGATTGCGTGTAATTGAGGGGAGACAGGAAGAAGCAGATCAATGTAATCGATAGAAAACGAAAATGTGACACTAGAGAAAAAAATTAGTTTATGTGCAGTCGATTATTAGGTAATTATTCGATCTAATTAATTCAATTGTATTCAAGTTGCCAACTGGCGCAAAGGCGACCTCCAATGTGATCACGTGATACCTCATTTCCAGTCATGTGGTAGCACACTCAGGCCACGTGCCCTGTAGAGACGTCGGAATAGGGATGTATTTAGTAGATGTCGGGATATGTTGTCACAAAAGCAGAAGTACACGGGTTTCGACATGAATGAGCCGAAAGATCCGAAAGTGGACACGTTTCGACAAGAATGAGCCCAATAAAGTAGTGAAAGATTTCAGAAAGGGAGTGGAGAATTGTTTAATCAAAGCTTAAAAAAAGCTGGCTGATTATTAGATCTGGTTACCCCAGTCGAATTGCGACAGAAGCGGCGGAAGCTTCTTTTGCCTGCTACATTATTCCCCTGTCACGCCCTATAAGCGCAAGGTGATACATTATAGGGGACACTTAAGCTCATGCTTTAAGGGTATGACGCGAGAGCGTGATCTACCAGCCCACATATAAAATCACGCTTCAACCAAGCCGTATGGACTTGCTTGCGTGTCGTAGGGGTAAAGAGAATGAAAACGATTCTGGCAGGTTGATTCTAATATCACCCTCCAATATGAAAGGAGCGACCCGAGTTGGTAGCTCCTTTGAATCCGACCTTAATTCAAATGTCATGGCAGGCTGACTCTAATGCCACCCTCTTACATGAAAGAAGAGGGCTGAGATATCGGTATTGCTGAGTACATGCTCGACCGAAATACGCCGCTGACTAGCCTATCACCATCACGCTAGAAAAGAATTAAGATGCGCTATTCACAGTCCCAGGCGTGACTCAGTTTATTAAACTGGTCGGATGGGGATCCGAGGTTCTGAGGGATGGACGTGCGATTACCGGTAGAGACACATTTTTTATGAGGAGACCATAGCTAGGCCTTTTCCCGTGCACGGCGTAGCTACGGGCCACCCGATGTCTCGGTTTGGCTGTCGGAGTGTTGCTTTCTGAACAAAATAAGGCAGAACATCTGGCGGGAGTGAGCGGCGCCGACTGCGGCGCCATCTGGCGGAGCTAGGCTGAACGGTTGCTAGACAACGGCTGTTCAAGGCCATTCGTGCCCACCGGCCACCGGCTACGCGACGAGGCGAAACCTGGCGCAATGTTGCTTTCACCACAAAATCGCCTATGGCTTAGCCTCTGTTAAACCTAATGTGAAGCGATAGCTGAAACGGCCATCTGTGCTACTCGTCGCTCACGCCTTGCAGTATCGTTGCGGCGGCTTTTCGGCATCCGCATCTCCCGTTTTCTAGCGTTTCCGCCGCTTTTTCGGTTTGAACGACTTCGCAAACTTTCGGCTCGCAAAGCAATGTCCTCCGGATCGTCAGACGCAGCCAACAGACCTCCATAACGATCATGGACCAAATACGGGGCGCGGCTTCTTTGTGGAAAGACGCCCGAGTGGCCGGAACCTTCGAGACAGATCTCGGTGCATCTTGCGCTACAACAAAACTGATAAAGGTGTGACTCGCGACATCGAGCATTAGCAAACAAAGATTTCGGAACTGATACGCAGTTAGGAATCAGAGTGATACATGTATGCCGGCGGCTGTTAAAAAAACAACATATACTGCTTTGAAGGTTTCGCAGCAATATGCTCTGGATTAACGTCAGTGAAGAACTTACACACGTCACAAAAAATAAGTAACCATCAATTACAATTACTCCATCCCAAATTTAATTGATTTCAGGCGTCAATTACGGCCCCACAAAAGTAAATGATCAATTAGAAGAAGAAGACGAGGTCGAAGGCGGTAGCTGACATGGCCCAGCACTAACTGGACGTAGGCAGGACTGGTTATATCGGGCCTCTCCTTTCATATGGGAGGGTGACTTCACAATCAGCCTGCAAAAACCTTTGCATTCATGGTATTCCTAGGCCACACAGGCACGCTCATACGGATCGGTTAAAGTGGAGCTGTATATGTTGACTGGTAGCTCATGCTATCGCGTCATCACGGAGGTCAGAGTGAACACAGGAAGAAAGAGGTGCCGTTGTGGAAAGCTTCGCACGTAACAACGCGCAACAGATGCTTTCGCCTTATCAATCTTTAGTGGTCAGAGATGCTCCCTACGGCATAAATAAACCTAAGTCCATAGATTAAGCTCCTATGTGTAAAAGCCATGTCTTTGCTTTCAAGCTGAACCTAAGCGTAGCCATGTAGATAGATCTCGCGTAACTCCAAGTTTAACCACAAGCTAAACCACAGCCAATTTTTTTTTGTACTCCTGTTCACGTTCTCCTTCCTTTATATTCCATGGTGCATGGAATGAAATGATAAAGTGAAAATTGGTAATGAATATTTGTTATTTTACGTGTTAAAATGCTACTACAATATTACATGCAATCAAAGTTATATTCTAGGTCATTGTTTGCATTATTAGAGTCGAAAATGCGATTACTATAGTTTACAGCAAAATACGCCTTTGATACTCATTTATATTTACCTACGCTACACATATTTAAATCTTTCCTACGCGTATTATGTTCGCTGAATCCGGTTAAGTACCTCTGCGTCATAAATTGCGCACATTTCTTCTGTCTTTCTGGCAGTTAAATGCGAGTGACGTATTTTTAAATGTGCACTGCAGAAAATTCTATGCCGAGCTTCGGATGGTATCTTTGAAGTTGAATATTCCACATCACATTTTGGTATAAGAACATCTAAAAGGTATGTAACGCTTTAACTTCAAAGATCTTCAGTGCTTAAATATATCCTTGCCCTATAATATGAATGTCTGGAAATAATCCGTTTTAATATCTTGTTCGTAAAACTAGCGAGACGTGCTAGCAATGTGCGCTTACGGCACTATACAAATACATAGACAGCATTAATGTCACTACATTAGTTATTAAAACACATTCATATATTTTAATACGATGCCGATTTATATATGCGAGTGCTAATAAGAGAGTTGGCATCATAATACAAAGCCCCCTCCCCTTCCTCGTGTCTGCGCGTGCCCACCAGTGATACAATTGGTATACGTTTTCACCTGCTCAGGTGCAGAACATTCTTTAAATAACTGCGTTGAGAATATGTCTGCTTTCCCCACCTTTGCGTAAATCAAGATACATTTTATGTCGTGGCGTTCTTGAGTCCAAGGTAGCTTTGCGTTTTAAAATCTGCCATCGTGAAATGCAATTCCACCTTTAAAGCGGCAAGCTAAATCTAG
>JAJIZL010064133.1:0-18344 GCA_023969395.1 Amblyomma maculatum | reverse complement strand
AGACCGTTGTCCTTGAAGTACTTGACCACGGTGTTGACTGTTGATCCCAAGACACACCTTCGCTTGGACACTGTTCTCAAGAGCACATCCACTCCTTCGAACAGGCAACGCTCCTGATTTTCCTTTGGTGCCTTTCCCGCCACTCTTCTGTTGAGAGACAAGAGCTCATGGGCGACTGTTGACGGCTCGAGACTGAACTTTGGACCCTTAGCCAAGACCATGCTCACTTCTTCCGGCAGATGAGCCTCGCCGAGTATCTTCACAGCTGCACTCTTTGCCTTTTGCCTTTCCGGTGCCCTTGGTACTTTGCCGAGAACGTGATGCCACCAAAATTCTGTGGTCTGTGCCTCCAGCTTCCTGTACTCGCGGAATTTTCTTTCAGCTACCCATTCAGGGTACCGGCAAAAGCCTCTCTCAAAAGCCTTTCTATAAACGTATAGACGTGAAGGCTTTTAAGAATGCTCTCATTTTATTCTTTTTGCAGTATTGGAGAGTTGCATGAGCCCAAATGCAACGTTCTCCAAGATCGCTTGCAGCGAAATTTAAGCGATGTGCTGATAATTTTTTTATAAATATACATAGAGCACTTTTATTCAAATGCGCGTCATCTTAATGCGCCTATTTTGCACCCCTCACAGCGGAATCCAATTTAGGACATTAAACTGTGTACACATACCACAATTAAATAGCCTGCTCTATCACAGCTAGGTTGTACGTGGATATTTAATTCGTTCGTCAGTTTTCTAATGACCTTCAAAAGAAAATTTAATAACTGAGAAATAATGCTGCGTGACTTTGCAAACATCCTAGCGACGTTTACTCGCTTTCTTTGACCGGTGATGAAGAATCCATAAAACCATCCATAAGCTCCATAAAACCCCGGCCCTCAGTCACCAGCGGCTGCGGAACAACTGACCACGGCGGCGGTCAGACCTGTGACGCAGCAGGGGGTGCTAAGAATACCTGGCTCCGCTGGACAGGCCGTCATTAAAAACTGACCCTGTGAACCTTTAACGCTAGAACCCTAGCTAGTGAAGCTATTTTAGCAGTGCTGTTAGAGGAACTAGGGGGTATGAAATGGGATGTCATAGGGCTTAGTGAGATTAGGAGGCCGAATGAGGCATGTACTGCACTGAAGGATGGGCATGTATATTGTGTTATCGAGGTTTACCGGAGAAGCAAGAACTAGGAGTAGGTCTCCTTGTCAATAAGTATATAGCGGGCAATATAGATGAATTCTATAGTATTAATGAGAGGGTGGCAGGCATCGTAATTAGGCTTAATAAGCGCTATAAACTGAAGGTTGTACAGGCCTATGCACCCACATGTAGTTATGATGACCAGGCAGTTGTAGGCTTCTACGAAGATGTAGAATCGGCAATGCGAAAAGTAAAGACGCAGTATACTGTACTAATGGGCGACTTCAATGTCAAGGTAGGGAAAAAGCAGGCAGGAGACCAGATAGTAGGTGACTATAGCATTGGTTCTAGGAATGGCAGGGGGGAGTTACTAGTCCAGCTTGCAGAGCGCAATACCCCAAGAATCATGAATACCTTCTTCAGCAAACGGAAGAACCGGAAATGGACATGAAAATGTCCTAACGGGGAGACTAAAAATGAAATTGACTTCATAATGTGTTCGACCCCCGCCATTATGCAAGATGTAGAGGTGATCGGGAAAGTGCGATGCAGTGACCACAGGGTGAGGTCCGGAATTAGCCTAAATCTGAAGAAGGAACGCAACAGATTAGTAAGAAAGAAACTCATCAACGAATTAGCGGTAAGGGGGAGGGCAGAAGAGTTCAGGATCTCGCTACAGAATAGATATTCAGCTCTAACCAAGGATGGCAACATTACCCTAGAACAATGAACAATAATTTCAGAGATATCATTACTGAGTGTGCGGTGGAAGTAGGCGGTAGGATAGTTAGGGAGGATACCGGTAAGCTGTCTAAGGAGACGAAAGATTTGATTAAGAGAGGCTGCAGAGTATGAAAGCTTTCAATTCAACAGACCAGATCGAATTTGCCGAGATATCAAAGCTAATCAATAAGCGTAAGTTGGCCGATATAAGGAAGTGTAACATGGAGAAAATTGAGCATGCTGTAAAGAACAGGGGAACCTTAAGGCGGTGAAGAAATTGGGCATATGTAAAACCCAGATGTATACGATAAGGGACAAGGCGGGCAACGTCATCACAAATATGGACAAAATATAGTCAAAGTAGCCGAGGAGTTCTATAGAGATCTCTACAGTAGCCAAAGTAGTCAGGACCGTAACGTGATTGGCGTTAGGGAAAAACAGTGAGACGTTCCAACAGTGACGAAGGAAGAGGTCAAGAAAGCATTAGAATTATGAAAAGGGGGAAATCAGCTGGAGAGGATAATATAACTACAGATTTGCTGAAGGACGAGGGGGATATCAATCAATCAATCAATCAGTTTATTTCCAGTTTTCTTTACAAAAAAACTGAGTACGGCAAGATAAAAGCAGTCGTTACGACCGCTTGACAAGCCTCGCCACCCCTACAAAGAGGCAGTTTTGTGGCGACTGAAAGGGCGAGATTGATAAACACTTGTTGTTACACACGGAATAGAAGGTAAAAGACGCATACACTCAAAATTATCTGGGTACATCTGACGCATACACTCAAAATTATCAGGGTACATCGGACGTTCTAGAATAAAAAGAAAGAAAAAGAAAGGAAAAAGAAACATAGTGGTTACATAACATTACAATTCAATACATGTTGGCAGAAGCACAGTACAATCAATTTATTCAAGGAATGTGTTCCGAATAGCTGCGGAAGACATACTCTGCAACTGGTCATAAAACGGTGTGTTTAAATACTTGGGGAGTATATATTTTAGTGTAGAAAGACCGTAATTTGTTCGGCATCGCGGTAAAGAGTAGGTAGGGCTTTTTCGTGTCGTATACTGCGTTTGGTGTCGGGTAAGTACCACCATGTTAGAAAAGAATTTGTTGTTATTGGCCGTTGTTTTTTTATAGAAGGATGCAAACCTGTAGTCAAACATTTTGTTGATCGGTATTATTTTGTATTGCAGGTAGATCGGACTTGTATGTGCGGCATATGGCACGTTGGCAATTACACGAAGTACTCTTTTCTGCAGAATTAAGATCTTCTGGATGTTAGAAGCTGTAGTTTTTCCCCAAACAAGGAAGCAATACGATACATAGGAATAAAAGAACGCGTAGTAAAGGTGCAGCTTTGTCTTGACAGGAAGAATATACTTATTCCGTGCAATAATCCCGACATATTTAGAGAGAGCTGCGCAGGCTTTGCTCACATGGGCATCCCAGGACATAGTGGCTGAAAACACGACACCAAGTGAGGTATATGTTTGTACATACTCAATGGGAGCGTTAGCTAAATAGAGGATTGGCACATTGATTATGTGTTGCCCCTTTGGATGGAATAATAAAGCCTTAGTTTTTTCCTTATTTATCTTTAATGAGTTTAGCGATGACCAGTCTGATAATGACGTCAAAGTTGTATTTGCGTCGTAGGTTAGTTCTTTAATGTCCCGCGAAGAGAAGAACAAGCTTGTGTCGTCTGCATATATGATGTATTTAAACTGCTTATGTTGGATATGTCATTGATATATATGTTGAATAAAAGAGGTCCCAGAAGGCTTCCCTGGGGTACTCCATTTCTAATTGGAACCATATCAGAAGGGAACTGATTTATAAGCACATACTGATAGCGAGCGCTGAAATATGATTTAATGAGACAGAGGGCGTGCCCGCGTATGCCATAATGGTCGAGTTTCTTAAACATAGTTTCGTTGTTAAGCGTGTCAAATGCTTTGCTAAAGTCAACGAATATACCCAAGGTGAGAAGCTGATCTTCGAAGTTATTTAATATGTATTCTTTTTGATCCAGTAATGCGTGCTCAGCTGATCTTTGTTTTGTGAAACCATATTGGCAGTTGGCAATTACGGAGTGCTTCAATAAAAAGTTGTTGTAACGTCGATACATTATTCGTTCTAACCCCTTGGAAAAAACTGGAAGTATAGATATAGGTCTGTAATTTCCGAGATCGTTTTTATCGCCTTTTTTATACGTAACCACGACTTTAGCTATCTGCATGGCAGCCGGAAAATGTCCTGTTCTTAGCGCAGCGTTGTATATATGAGTGAGACAAGGGACTATAAAGTGCAGGACGTATTTTACAGGTTTACTCTGAATATTGCAGGAGTCTAGACTGGACGTGTTCTTTAAGCTTATAATCGCGGAATAAACCTCAGCTTCACCTGCTGCTTCCAAGAACATAGATTCCCCTATACTGTCACCCATATACCGAAAAATTCCTGGGTTATGAACACTGTTTCCAACTTCAGAGAAATACTTATTAAAGGCATTAGCGAGGGACGAGCCGCCTATTTCCTTGCCATTAATGACTAGGCTCATAAGATCCTGAGGTTGGTTATTTCGATTTAGAAGGATGTTTAGCCGTCTCCACTTTTCTTTAGGGTTATGGGAGAAGTTTATATTGAACAAGTCATTATAATAAGCGGTACGAGATGATCTAATTTCATAGTTTAAGCGGTTTCGCAGAGATTTATAACTGGCTAAGACTTCGGGAGCTTTACTCTTTATGAAAGTTGCAAACAACTTATGTTTCTTTCTTACCAAGCGTACTAGGCGAGGAGTCATCCATGGTTTTCGCGCTTTTTTTGAGGGAACTATCTTGACAATAGGAAAACAATCATTATAGATTGGGAGAAAGAGCTGAAGGAATTGCTCATATGCATCATCGGCTGCTGTCTTCTGGAAAACAGGATTCCAATTCACAAGTGAAATACGATTGCTGAATTGATCGAGGCGGCTGCCGACAGACACTTACAGCAGGCTTATGTTTGGGTTCTTTAGGAAGGAGAACGAAAATAGGAAGGTGGTCACTTATGTCGGTTGCAATGCGACCGGCAAGAAACGCGTTTGCATGATTGATAATGAGATCTAAAGAAGAAGATGAATGGGAAATGACACGTGTAGGCCCGTGAATCACATTTCGGAAACCAGCCATTTGTATGGCGGTTAGCATTTTTTCTTGCACTGAGCTTTTCGTGCTCATATCTATGCTAGAAAAACTGGCCACCCTGTATACGCAGTGGCTGGTGTCATCGATGGTACCGGAACCGCGGAAGAATGCAAACATTATCCTCATTCATAAGAAAAGGGACTCTAAGGACCTTAAAAATTACAGACCAATTAGCTTACTGTCTGTTACGTATAAGGTATTTACTAAGGTAATCGCTAATAGAATCAGGACAACCGTAGACTGCAATCAAACAAAGGATCAAGCAGGTTTTCGGAAACAGTACTCTACAGTCGGTCATATCCATACCATCAATCAGGTGATAGAAAAATGCTCGGAATATAATCAGCCCTTATACATAGCATTCATTAATTACGAAAAAGCATTTGACTCAGTTGAAACATCGGCGGTGATGCAGGCATTGTGAAATCAGGGGGTAGACGAGCCGTACGTGAATGTGCTGGAATATATATATAGTGGCTGCACAGCAACCATAGTTCTGCATAAAGAAAGTAACAAAATTCCCATAAGGAAAGCTGTTAGGCAAGGAGACACAATCTCCCCAGTACTATTCCCAGCTTGCTTAGAGGAAGTATTCAGAGACTTGGAATGGGAGCAGTTATAGGATAAGGGTAGATGGAGAATACCTCAGTAATCTGCGATTTGCTGATGACATTGCCTTGCTAAGCAACTCTGGGGATGAACTGCAAATAATGATTAATGACCTAGACAGGAAAAGTAGAAAGGTAGGCTTGAAAATCAATATGCAGAAGACTAAGGTAATGTTCAACAGCCTCGGGAACGAACAGCAGTTTATATTAGGTAGCGACGTACTGGAAGTAGCAGGCGAATATGTCTATTTAGGATAGATGGTAGCCGCAAATCCGGAAAATGAAACGGAAATAACAAGAAGAATAAGATTGAGATGGAGCGCATTTGCCAAGCACTCGCTGATTATGACTAGCAGCTTACCGGTATTGCTCAAGAGGAAAGTATGCAACAGTTCCATCTTACCTGTACTCACCTATGGGGCTGAAACATTGAGGCTAATCAAGAGAGTTCTACTTAAGTTGAGGACAACCCAGAGGGCTATGGAACGAAAAATGGTAGGGGTAACATTAAACGATAGGAAGCGTGCAGAGTGGATCAGAGAAATAACTCAAGATAACGACATTTAAAATAACGACATTCTAGGGAAAATTATGAAGAAATGGGCATGGGCAGGACATGTTGTGAGAAGACAGGATAACCGATGGTCGCTTAGGGTAACAACCTGGATTCCAAGGGAAGGAAAGCGTAGCAGGGGGCGGCAGAAAGTTAGGTGGGCGGATGAGGTTAAGTTCGCAGGGGTGAAGTGGATGCAGCTAGCACAGAACCGGGTTAAGTAGAGAAATACGGGAGAGGCCTTCGCCCTGCAGTGGGTATAGTCAGGCTGATGATGATGATGATGATGATGATGAGGAGGATGAAGCGTCCCTCGTTGAAACTGGCGAAAGTGAAAAAAGAGAAAAAGTACTTAACAAGACGGGTCCTGTTTCGCCAATATCGCGCTCAAAGTAACTTCGCAGAAGCAGCTTTCGCGTCATTTTCTCTAGGAACATATACACGGACAGTGAATGCCCGTGTTTATGCTGCAGGTGAATGAGATGTCACAGCGCGGCTTTCCTGCCTTCGATTAGGCTCCGTACGCAGACGGAATATCACGTCAAAACTTCTTATGATTTGACAGTATATACAACGAAACGTGCAGAAGCTGCAGGCATTTGCTATTGCGCTCTTCATCGTGAGGCCGAAAAGCAACCACGAAAATTAAGAGTTGCAAACGAACAGTTCTACTTTCAATGCAGAAGGCACTCCGTCGCCGAAGGGTCTACTTGTCGCGTTCAACGCCGCTGCCCTTCGTCTCATCTTTATCCGACCGCAAGGAACATAGAAAAACAGGTGCCACTTTCATTTTTGTGTCTCGTGGCGCTACCCACCAAACCACCGCGTGCAGGAATATCAGGAATTATGCTCTAAAACACAGCAAGCGACGCGTTTCCAATGCAGACGGCTCGGGCCACGAAAGTCACTGCTGCCGCCTGCACCGCCGCATCTCCACTGATGCCACGGGCTGATGCTTGTCTACACTTTACTTGTCGAGCAGCACGACCAAAACGCTCCTTTTCAAGCCGTTGTTGCAGTTCTTCTGATTCCAGAACGCGTCAGTTCAGTGTCCCCTTCAGGTGGCCAGGTGAGTAAACACTTCAAGATATCGATGTTCTTGATAAATTGCAGATTCAGACTCGCAACAATTATGTTACTTGATGGCACGACAGAAAGATTAACTATTTATTTACACATAATTAAAACACGACACAAGCAAGGAGAAAACTATATACATGACTGACTCGTTGGTCGGACAAAATCAACCCTGGTTTAACCCAGAACACTTACTTTCAAACCATCTGTCTCCGCCCTTGATTGGGACAGCAACCAATAAGCAAAAAGGCAGCTTTTCTCACCAATCAAAGACTGGGTAAATGATATTAACTAAACAAACACTTGGGAAAAGAGAGGTCCCAAGCAAACATACGAATGGCATGCACTGGCGTCACTGCGTTCCGAACCTGTGCTTTCCCTTGTTTTCTTTTTCGCACACGTGCATGCAGGACCAATGTATGATGCGTGAAAAACAGCTGAAGTTCTTTATAAAAAAGCAGAAAGCTGTCACTGAGGGGTCGAACGCTACGTGGAAACTGCCACTTGAACGAGCGCTTCTTCTGAGCACCTGCAGCTCCACGACCCATTGCGCCTCATCGCGCACTGGTCAGCCACCGCGCACTGCTACCCCACAAAGGTTGTATGCATATGAGCTGAGGGAAAGACGCGCAAGTAGTAATACGAGAATGCATACAAAAGAAAAATGTCCACTGGTCCCCGATATGACATTCAACACTGAACACTGCATAAAGTGAAACTATAGTAGGAAGGCAAGACGGGAAGGGAACGAGCACTCTGCAGCGGCGAGTGACGCCGACAACAATACAGCAGCCACGAGCCTCCATCGTGCGTCCGCGGTTCCACCGTTTCGGTAATTCTTTGGGGACAGGTGCACATCACAAAGTATCTACCTCGGTTCGTACGCTAGGACACTTGCTGTCAGTGTGAGATTTCAGTTCAGCCACAGTTTCTAGCATCACTGCGCGCACACATAGAATTCGTTTGTTTCGCGCACACAAGTTTAGGACACCAGTCAGCACATTCCAGAACCCGCCATGTCTGGTCTCTGCATGCCAACTGTCAAGCTAGCCCATAACCTTCACTTCCCACAGTGACTACCGCAGAGGGCTAGTCAGGAACTACCGCACAGGCAATCACACATACTGAGGCAAAAAAATTAATCTCACCTTACTCGTTTGCAGCTTCCAGCAGAGAAAACGCACAAGGAAACAAAAACAATCTCCTAGGGCGACTGTTCGTCGCATTCCCGACGAGCGAGATGCACAACCTCAAGGTCACCCTTCGGCCATATAAGCAAGCAATGCATGAACTGCACACGAATGGGCGCTGGACGGGTCAGGAACTGAACGGCTTGTGGCCTGTGGCGACCTTCACTTTAGCACCGAATTGTCCCTTATCGAGCTTCCCAGGTGCCCACATGACTGCGAAACCTCACTCTCTGGACACACTTCGTTTTGAACTGGCATGAATTCCCTGCTGGACAATGCAATCGGAATCACTTCTTTACCTGACTGAGACAAGCATGCTCCTACCGCTACCCCCGAGCCTTCTGTTGTGAGAGGAAGCACCTCTTAACTAGGCGCGACCATCTCCAGCAACGTCACTACACGTCTTTCTTCGAAAAACGCTTCCTCAGCCTTGTAAATCCAAACTTCTAACTAGACGTCTCGCTGTTCCACCTTTAAATTTTGGAAGCTCGACGTAGTTTCTGATACTACTTCTTTCCGGCATACTGCAACAGCTGGGAGCCCTTCTCGCACCTCATTCTCGTTTTCGCAAACTCGAGTGCATCCCCTGTTTTCTATACACCCAACTCGTCTGCAATGTTCACCTCTTGCTCAAGAACAGCCCTCTTTTCTGCCACTACCACCTGCTGTCTTTCTATTTCTCGGGGTAGTGAATGATTTTTGAATGTGAGCACCGCACCTACACCTTCAGCTAGCTGTGCGGTTACCGCACATAGCAGTGTCACTTACTGATCGATGACTGTTTCTCCTTCTGGTACTAAATACATCGGTACATACGTTGAATCTGCGTCCACGCTCTCTCCAAAACAACCTCTCAGTTCTCTTTTACCAGAACAATTATCTCAATACGAGACCGACGCAGCCTCCGTCCTCAACACTGTAATCTCAGCCCCTGAGTTTACACAATCGTTTGCCAGGCTATCCCAGATTTCCAGCCTTACCAATGTAAGGGAGTCAGGCTGCTTAGGCTTACCGTCCCTCTCAGCTCCAGGGACAAGCTTATCGGGGTTAAGGCTTAACCAACTGCTCGGGCTTACCATCCCTCACAGCTCCAGGGACGAGTACACAAGTGTGGGCTACAAGTTTGCTCGCGTTCTGTTTAGAATCTATTGTGTCTCGTGCTTCCTGTGCCTTTGGGCAGTTAATGGAGATATGCCCATATTTCAGGCAACGAAAGCACTTTACCCGTGCACGTCGGTTTTCGCTTTCAGCAATGGGACTTTGGGCTAACGTCTGCTTTTCTTGTTCCCCCTTTCATTTCTAAGGTGGTTCAGAACCTTCGAAAGTGTGAAATCGCATTTGCGCCAGTTTAATCTTCTCTAGCTCAATTCGGAGCTTCAGCTTCTTAATTTTAGATCATAATCATCATCATCAGGCTGACTGTATCCACTGTATGGCGAAGGTCTCTCCATATTTCTCCACTTAACCCGGTTCTGTGCTATCTGCATCCACGTGACCCCTTCGAACTTCTTAACCTCATCCGACCACCTAACTTTCTGCCGCCCCCTGCTACGCTTTCCTTCTCTTGGAATCCAGGTTGTTACCCTAAGCGACCATCGGTTATCCTCTCTTCTCATAACATGTCCTGCCCATGCCCATTTCTTCCTAATTTCTACTAGAATGTCGGTAACATGAGTTATTTCTCAGACCCAGGCTGCACGCTTCCTATCTCTTAATGTTACCCCTACCATTTTTCGTTCCATAGCCCTCTGGGTTGTCCTTAACTTAAGTAGAACTTTCTTGGTTAGCCTCCACGTTTCAGCCCCATAGGTGAGTACAGGTAAGATGCAACTGTTGTATACCAATTTAAGATAGTTGAGCCTTATGCTAGAAGCAGAAAATAGGCATAAGGCTCAACTATTTGAAATAAGGCAATTTCAGATAGTTGCGCCTTATGCTTCATTTCTGCCAACAACGCTCACGTCATATTACCTGGTGCCTGCTTTGTCGCTGACACTGGCTCTGATGACGCAGGTTGCACGATAGGCTCTAGACCATTCCTGCGGCATTCATTCCTGTATCCGTCATTGTAGCTACCTATAGCGTAAGATCACTACACAGACATGGCAATTCGAAGGATTGAAAAAGGTGTCCTAATTGTTTCGATGCTCTGTAGACCGCACTGCTGTCGCACTCGGCATGATGACAGCGGGCTCCCGGGAAGGTAGATGCCCACGAGTTGATTCTGCAGTCCCTCAGCAGCTCATCGCCTTGGACCTTGCTTGACTTGGTCGCCAGGGTTTTTGCTTTGAACCTTTCAATGTGGACGCCTGGCTCCTTTCAGCAGCTTGCTGTCTCGAACCCTCGATGGCTTGTCACGCAGCTCCTTCAGCTCCTCGCTGACCTGAGCATCCGACGTCCTCTCGAACTCGACCAGTGATCACGAAGCTTCTCGAGGTCAATTTCTTGACGCAGTTTTACGTTTTCTCACTTTAGGGCGAGCTACTCTGCACCTTGTCCACCGACTTGTCCTTCTCACCTTCCGTCCAATGCCTCGAGTAGACAGATGTTGCAATCCTGTCGGCTGCACCAGTTGTGTTTTACCCTTCAGGTGGCCAGGTGAGGAAACACTTGAAAATATTGATGTTCTTGATAAATTAAGATTCTGAATCGCAACAGTCACGTTACTTGATGGTACGACAGAAAGATTTACTATTTATCTACACACAAATAAAACAAGAAGACACAAGCGAGGAGAAAACTATTTCCGTGATTGACCCGTTGGTTGGACGAAATCAGCCCTGGTTTAACTCGGAGCACTTACTTTTAAACCATCTGTCTCCGCCCTTAACGGGCACAGCAACCAATAAGCAATTAGGCAACTTTACCCACCTGTCAAAGGCTGGGGATAGGGTAATAATTAAACAAATACTTGGGAAAGGTGATGTCCGAAGCACACATACGAATGGCACTGACGTCACTGCATTCCGAACCTCTGCTTTCGCTTGTTTTCTTTTTCGCACACGTGTATGTGCACGGGACCAACGTATGCCGCATGAACAACAGCTGGTGTTAAAGCTCTCACTGAGGGGTCAAACGCTACGTGGAAATTCCCACTTTAGCAAGCGCTTCTTCTGAGCACCTGCACCTCAACGAACCATTGCGCCTCATCGCGCACTGGTCAGCCACCGCACACCTGCTACCCCACAAAGGCTGTATGCACATGAGCAAAGGGAAAGACGCGCACGTAGCAATACGAGAATTTATACAAATGAAAATATCCATTACTCCCCGATAAGACATTTTACATTGAGCACTGCACAAAGCTGCGCGCTGGAGTGACAGCTATGGTAGGAAGGCAAGACGAGCAGGGAACGAGTGCGCTGCAGCGGCGAGTGACGCCGGCAACAATAGAGCAGCCACAAGCCTCCGTCGTGTTCGCAGTTCTACCGTTTTGGTAATCCTCTGACCGGGGACAGTTGCACATCTCAAAGTATCTACCTTGGTTTGTACGCTCTGTCCGGGAAACCGATGGCGCGAAAGTTTATCGAACTTTACAGCATCGGTGCCGCCTTGTTGCATTCCAACTCGCCTTGCCAGATGGAAGGGAGGATGCACCAGGTGCAGTCCTCCTGTGAGAGTACGAACTGTACCCAGCGACCATCATCATCCTACGGTAACCCCAGGCAAGGCCTCCCGCACCACAAGGGGGGGGGGGTTGTTTTGGTGAGCGGGCTTTTCCCAGCCACGGGGCTCATGCAATCTGGCTTATTCCCACCGGAGCGCAGTCGCAGTGCCAGTGCACCACGTCCGTGCCACCCCGGCGGGCCAAAGTCTGACGCGAGCAAATCTTCTAATATCTGACTTCGATTCTTTCATTTTCTTTTTTGAAAATTATCATGGGGTGAACCAATTCTTCATAAAACTTTTTCTTGCCGAGCTGACGTCTTTTCCGTTCAAGGTGAAACCACAACTCCTTCCTGATTTTCTTTTTCAACTCGAGGAGACAGGATGTTTTCGGGGTGTAGACTGCTTGGCATTTTGCGATCCAGATTTGATGACTTATTTCAACGAGAGTCAAGATGAATTGCTTTCGTGCTTCGCTGGGCAGGGAGTTGAGATACCTGACGGTGGCTTATGATATTCCTGGCAGCTCAAACAGTTCTTTCAGGCGATCCAGGAGTGAGGCAGGGAGGATACACTCGAGAAAAATGTGTTCCGCAGTCTCCCGCACTCCAAAGAAAGGACATGTATCGATGGATGCAGACAATTTCGGCACAAAGGCTCGGTGGCGGATCGGTAAAATACCGCGAGCGTAGCGCCACATGAATGACGTGCGGCGTGCGTCCAGGAAGTACGCAGAGATGTATTTCCACATGGGATTCTCGGCGGACATTAGATCTCTGTGTAGATGGTTCGGTAGAGGTGGGGTCATTAGGTCTAGTATGGTCTTCAGTTGCGCACTTTGAGGCTCTTCCTTTAACTCCTCTCTCAGCAGTAGCGAATCCACCGCAGCCATACGATAAAACGTGAGCGGCGTCCCAGTGCGGGGGGGTTATGCGACAGGGGCTCTCTGGTAAAGGCTGTGAGCCTGGTTGACAAGAAGTAGGTGGTGAACATTTTTGTCAGTGGTATGTCGCACTCTACTGCTCGCGCTACTCATCTCACGTGCAACGCTCTAGTCAGGGCCGTGAGGTCTGGGACGCCGAGGCCACTCGTCTTGATTGGCGGAGGACAGGACGACTTACTTTGCATGGAGCGCCCTGCCACAGAAATCGGAAAATGGCTCTGTCCATCGTTTTTTTTGTACTTGCAGGCATGTCCACAATGCTGTCAGTGATGCGAATAGTACTGATGAGGAGGGTACGGAGAATAGTTGCCTGTGCTGTGAGAGGGCAGCGTTGCAAACACAAGTCCGTGCTCTTCCTGTCGAGTTTGTTTTCGGTTGTTTCCCAGTTTGTTGTTGAGGGCCCGTTTCTTGTCTGCTGCGTGAACACGTTGACAAAGAGTCTTCAATGTTAAAAGCGTCCATTACAGTGTAGTTTTCCTCTTCTTTCTCGCAACTTTGAGAGAGGAGGTGACAGCAGCGCCTCCAATCGGTAGCAATGCGGCTCCAGCTGCAGCGCGCCATGCCTACCGACTGCCGCCGCCATTCGACGACTCGACTTGGTAGCCCAACTCTGGCAGCTGGTATGGCGCCACAGCCATCACTTGCCTATCATCCGTGGTTACGCGAAGGGCTGAAAATGGGAGTAGTATTGCTTTCGCAATAAAAATAAAAACAATTAGATTAATCTTCGACCGGTACGATTGCAACTTTTCACCTTTGTGACATATGCACACTTCATCATTGCAAATGTTAGCACATAGGCGCACACGTGAACGCATCATCATACTGCACAAGATCGTTCACACGTCATCTGGCATCGAGGCACCCTTCTCATTTGTGTCCTCAAGCACACGTGCAACCAGACGGAACCACCCGTTAAACATTGTTCCTTTCAAACCTTGCATAGACTGCTTCAAATTTTATTTTTTTCTCCGCTAACTGTGGAAATTTGAAATCGGTTAGAAGGTTGGCTTCACTCATTGCCAATTGAAGGGTTCGTTGTTCAGTGCCTAACAATTTGAACTGTTGATCTAATTTGAGTTGTTTTATTGTTATCGTTTTTTATGCGACCGATGTTTTTTTTTTACTAATGTATGTACCCGGCACAGCTATGTCTACCCACCGAAACAACAGTATTTGTAAATAATGAAATACATCTAAAGTGAAAATGCCAATAGTTCTTATAGATCACTAAAACAATTGAAATATAAGGTCGTATTTAAAATTCAGTAGATTCCATTGATTTATTTACAGATTCATATTCTTAGCAGACTGATCAGACATTTCCTGAATAGTAAGTTCCTAAAGAAGTCAGTTTCAGTAAATTATCAGTGTCCTGTGCACACAAATCGTGTTTCAAAGGCTAAAAAAATTCACTGAAACAAAACAATTAGCTATTTAATTTTGTCTCGCAGCTTTGTGCAAACAGAACATTGAAAATGTATAATGGACACACTACCAGCTTTAAGTTGAATCACTATAGTCAACTTTGGGTCAAACTAGGTCATGATGGGTGTGAGTCTTCTTAGGCAGCTGGTTTTCCTACTTCAAAACTATTATTTTTCGACCGTGTCTTATGCACGGGCTTCACACGGTTGGAAGCCTTCTGAAGGCCTGACTTTAAGGGCTCAAACAGAGCTGTGTGGTGGACTAGTTGCTAAAACAAACAAGGGTTATTATACACGCCAAATAAGGCGCACTCAAAGGAAGAAAAACAAGGCTTTTAGGGGATCCCGGTGAGTGTAAATTATAATGATGTTGGTCGCGTCAAGCCATGATTTCTTCAAGGGAAGCTTGAAGCAGTAAATAGAGTGGTTCCGTCAGAAGGCCCTTGCTATGAAGAACTGCCGGATACTGCCTGGTAGGTGGAGATTACAAAATGAGCTGGAGCCTTTGGATAAATTGAATACGTACTCTTGCAGAAACATTGAAGTGTTTCCTCAAAAGAAGCTCTGAACAAAACCACTTGTTGCTAAGGAAATTCCACAACTGAGATCTTTTTGCGGAGGAGAAACGGAAACGATATTGTCACGAGGTGGTGACCTGGGTCGATGACACAAATGAAGACACAGGCTCGTTGGTTACATGCGGCGGAAATTAACTGTTTATTGGGCTGACTTGCGCCCGCAAAAGAACTAAGCAACTCGGCGGCGGCGATAGCAGCAAACGTGTTGGTCGATCGTCGAACAAAGAATGCCCGTCACACTCGTCAACGCTCAATTTAAAGGCTGCACAGAACAATCTAGATAACGTCGCAAACAGCTACCAGCACGGGCTGGAACATTGTGGAAACACACACGAGTGGCCGGAATCTTCGAGATAGATCTCGGTGCATCTTGCGCTACAACGAAACTGATAAAGGTGTGACTCGCGACATCGAGCAATAACAAACAAAGATTACGGAACTGATACAAGGTCAATGTACAACTGGTCGCGCAACTTGGAAGAAAACGCGTGCATCTGCCTACTGCCAGCGGCATCAACTCGATGATGAGGGCTCCTGCGAACTGTGAGGCAGATTACTAGCGCACAGAAAATAAGATCTGCCAGAACTCCAAAGAACTAGAAAGTAAACATAATATTCGCGCTCAGGAATGAATGCAGTTTTTGTTTCGTGCGTAAGAAAAAACGTGTCACATTTTTAATAATATTTTAACTTGTTTCTAACGGCCTCTCTCGGCCACTTATTATCCGCTGCGTAGTTGCCCAAAGCTCAGATATGGCTCAGACCAAAGCGTTTTTCATCCGCGGAATGGGTGCGTCGTCGGCCCCGGTTCAACGTTCATCGTTGCGTGCTGCGTACAGAGTGGGTTATCTGTAACAAACAGTCAGTATTTCATTCTGCTGATTGTGGTAGAGCTTTACAGCAAGGCGAAGACTGTCTGTGCTCGATGAGAAACTGATTGCCGCTGCATGTGCGCATTTCCGTACGATGGGACAATGCTGCGTCACAGCTCGGCGGCTCGGCTCGGACTCCCAGGCACGTCGCAAAAGTGGTGGCTTGTTTTACGGATACACGTCTGCATGAGCGGCGTATCGCTGCATGTTTTAATTGAACGGTGAAGGTGAGATTTTATTGCCCCCAAGACGCGTGCCTCATTGATCTAAGCCTTCCGTTCCGCTCCCTTTGCTGCGTGTTTTGCTTACTGCGTCGGTATTACCGCACAAACGTTCGCTGAACGTGCTTTAGCTGTTATTACAGTGATGTTCCTATTGTCAATGGGATGCATAACATGTTAAATGCGTAAGTTGTAAATTTGTAACCTCACATTGACTCCTTTTAGTGGCAAATGAAGCGCGAGTAAAATATGGGAATCATGAACAGGGCGAGATTTATTGGAGCGAAGCTATATCTAGATATTTCCACTTCTCAGACGCATTAACTTCTAGATACTAGCAATCCCAATTTGAATTGCTTACCTAAGCTCTTACAGGTTGGCGTTCTAGCGCTAGCGTTAGTTATTCCGTTCGTTTGTTTTTGTTGTTCTTTGACGCTATGTACTTTGTTTGTTAGCAAGATATTTCACCCTTTTATAATCTCACCGCGTCTCGTTTGGAGACCTACGCTCAGGAAATTTTGTTATCACGAGGATTTCATGAAGACCGTGACCAATGAGCGGTGGTCGCTTTCCTACACTTAAAGATTTTATTGTCGTGAAGCGTCTATGTAAGTAATCGTGAATTAATAAAGCCTGGCTTTCTATGCAGCACAGCGTCACTCATTTATGCCCTTAGTGAAATGCCTCAGGCCATGTGGTTCTATCCATGTGCTTGCCGAATTCACTTGAAGGCCCTTGTTCACAAACGTGCCCGAAGAAATAAGCCCCAGAATGCGTTTACATGACGCGCGACGAAAGACTAGGCTAACGACGACGGAGGCAGAACGATGCTATGATAAGGTGGTTAAAGATGCCGTAACATTTCAGTTGACGTAAAACTTGACAGTAGAAATCCATGTCAAGTAAAGTTGGCTGAACAGTTACGGTGTCCATTTTTCTGCCTTATCCGAGCATCGTTCTGCCTCCGTCGTTGTTGGCCTTGTTTTTCGTTCGTAAGTAAAAATACAATCAAATTCCCCGCCAAAAGTACGTTACTGTGACGTCATAAGCAACGTCACGTGTTTGTTGTGCCTCACAGTTCGCAGGGGGCACTGGGAAACTAAAGCCTCGCTCAGAGTCGACACGCAGGCTTCTATGGGAGTTACGCTACCATTTGTTCTTCTACCATGACTGATACACGATCCAGAATCAGAGTGATAAGCCTGTATGCCGGCGGCAGTTGAAAAACAACAAATACAGTTTTGAAGCTTTCGCGGCATTATTCCCCCCTTAAAAACAACATCGCCTCGATGTTCCTAAACAAAGCAACTTAAACATAAACACTGCAAAGTTTAAACTACACAGATTCTTTAACGCGCGTAATATGGCTTCAGTCGTACAACATGTACAATTTCAGGGCGTGTGCGTCGCCGTTGTGATGCTGACGTTCCGTAGGGAAGGACTTCATAGTCCAGTGGTCCGACGCGGCGAATGATTTTGTACGGCCCAAAGTATCGACGCAACAGTTCAGTTCAGTTCAGGCGTTCAGTCGTGTCCGACTCTTCGTGACCCTATGGACCATGTCACGCCACGCTTTCCGGTCTCTATCTTCTTAACATCACATAACTTCATCTGCGGTGCCTCGAGGATGCCATCTAACCATCGCGTTCGCTGCCTACCCCTTCTCCGGCGACCCTCAACCTTTCCCAACATCAAATCTTTCTCCAGCGACTCCTCTCTTCTCATCAGATGACCAAAGTAGCTGAGCTTTAACTTTAGAATTTGACCCTCCAATGAGCAGTCAGGGTTTATGGTCGACAATATCGACTGATTTGATCTTCTGGCAGTCCAAGGAACTCTCAATAGTCTTCGCCAGCACCACAATTCAGACGCGTCAATTCTTCGGCGGTCAGCCTTTTTCACAGTCCAACTCTCGCATCCATACATCACAACTGGAAAGACCATAGCACGAGTTATAATGATCTTGGTTGGCAGACTAATGTCTCTGCTCTTTACTAGGCGGTCAAGGCTAACCATTGCTCTCTTTCCCAGAAGCAGGCGTATCCTAATTTAATGGCTGCAGTCTCCTTCCGAGGTAATCTTGGAGCCCAAGAACAGAAAATCTGTCACAGCTTCCACTTCTTGTCCATTGATGCTGCAGGACTTGATAGGGCAAGACGCCATGATCTTTGTCTGTTTAATGTTCAGTTTAAGCCCAAACTTCTCAC